>JAQGBX010002528.1:0-20093 GCA_034698745.1 Megaphyllum sjaelandicum | reverse complement strand
ATTTTATGACCTAATTGGTGCCAGAAGTGTTTCATAAAATCGAAAAGTTCAGAGAATCGAGTTTGACATTAAAAACAATAGAAAACCAATTTTTAAAAAATAGGAAACGAGTCAATTAAGTTTTCTATCACATTACATGTTCAAGTATATCACTTTTGTTGAGCAGGTTAAAAAATATCATGAATCTTCTTCTGTTTGACCATCTTTATGCTTTTTTTTTTTGGTCAAAGCCAAATCCCTTATTTTTTTAATTGAAATAGCCAAAAAAAACCGCATGGTGCGGTCGGCAGGAGCCTCGTCATATAACAGAGGTTTCATATAATAGAGGATCATAAAATCGAGTTTTTACTGCATTAGGTACTCTAGTCCAGATGACCCTATTTTTTTATAACAGGGACGGGAATCGCCTAAGTATCTTCTCTATCGCCTCACGTGATTTAAGGGTGAAATTTCAGCACGCGTAATTGCTTTGAATTTAAAAGCCGCGATACGAACGCTTTTTTTGTTGTTGTTTTTTTGTCACGATCAATAAAGCATGAGCAAGATGACAACGAAAACAAAATAATTTTTATTGGATTTATCTTTCAGTCGATTGAAAATGTTCAATACTGCGCAGAAATCAATATTTTCGATTCCATTTCCATGGTAATTTCAAAATCTGCGTATTACGCGTTCTAAAACTTGAGCTTTTCTCTGAATTTCGAAAATGAACTTCACATCGGAGGAAGTCACCTGACACCGCGATCAATTTGGTTGCCCGAGAGCTCAATAGCGAATCAACATCTCGCATCCCAATACTGTATTTATATCATTAAGAATGAGTGCATCGATGAAACAATGTTTAGAAACAAATGTTCCCTAGTGGAGACGGGCCTTAAAAGTATGGACTTCCGTCTATGCTACATGTATCACGAGCATAATTTTTTAATTGTCTCGTTGAGCATCGTTTTATTTGTCAGTATGCTGCGCGTTATTCATCATAGATGGCGCAAAAGTCTGTTTGCGTTCCGTCGCATTCTGGGCGACGGCCAGCACCATCTGTGGCAAATACATATACAGTATATGCATAGGGGTTCCGTCATAAGGCTAAATTTTATTAACGAAACTGACTTGAAACGTCTGCTCGAAGCTGATTCGCAGAGTGCTAAAATCCGCGAGGTTAATTGTGGTCCGGGCGACGCGCCGTAACCACCTACGCAAGCACGGCGAGACAACGTTTGCCAGATTGGGGGTGGGGGTGGGGGTGGGGGTGGGGGTGAGGGGTTGTCAAGGTTTCAAGGAGCTGCACCACCGAGTAATCAGCATCGAACGACCAGATTGTCAATCGCAGGCGTAAAGAATTTCCAGACAGTGCAGTTTCCCGGCCAACAAAGTGAGGCGAAAGGGGGTTATCTCCGTTCAGCGTGACAGATGCCTATTTGCATACGGAATAGCTACGATTAGTACTGAAAACAGTACAATGGCGTTCGAGACATCTATAATCCCATACCCGCGACGTTAATTTGTTTATAAAATGTGAATTTCACATTCGTAACTCCTCCACGCACTAAGTTCAAATCTTAATAATTAACTCGCTGCAATTTAAATAAGCGCCATCTAGGGATTCATACGCGCAACATCGGGTAACATATGAAATTTTTAATTCATATAAAACTATCGCGCGGGAAATTCAAAAATGAGAAAAATTACAATTGATGGTTTATATTTACCATCGTAGACTGTCGAAAACTATTCTTGGTGAAAAGATTGTATATGTTTAAAACAAATATCTTCGCCGTAATTCCTGTTAAGAATCAACAGCTTGTAGGAAAAGATTTATCGTCCAATTTGTAGTATGATTCACTTACCCTATAGGCTATTCATTTTTATAAAATTTTTAAATTCTTCCGTGCATTAAAAAATTGCTCGGAACCAATACGCATACTTTCCTAGTTAGTTTATTTAACTACAAACATAAAAGTTAAGTTTAAAAAGTTTTAATAATGAACAGCCTCGGGTAGACGAGTCATATTTTAACTGGGAATACTTCCATTCTTCCAGTACTTCCATAAAAAAAATTATGTATTAGAATTTTCTCATTTCGGTACGATGTTGTACTGTAGTTCGCCTATAAAAAGGCAGTTGATTTGGCCCACATACACTGTACTGTAAGCACACTCGAAATATATTATGCAATTGTTCATGTTTGTTATGGCTACTTCTCTCGCTGTTTTTAAATCCCGCCTGGCACAGCTTGTATACTGTGTACGTGTTTGGTTGTGTTTACCGTAACATTTCCCACGCATTTTCATATCTTAATACCGTGAACTAATATTATTATTTGGCTGACCATTCCAATGCAGGTATTTTGACCAACCAAGGAAAACGCTGAGTGGGTCTACACTGCCTACTAGTACTATGTTGTGCTTTGCAAACCACAAAAAGTATGCAGGTGCATGCACATTAGCATCTACATGTAGGTTGTGTCATTCACCGGTTGATCAGCCCTTTTAAAATCTGGACAGAACATGAGGTCTTTTCGGTGACTTTTCAGTCAATTATAGAGGCTTTCGCTTACCTTTAACAGCTAATTGACTATTTGGGTATTGAAATACCTGGTGGTACTCAACATGACGTCAAGTAAATAATCTAAAATAGCAAGTTGTCAACATGTTGTCGAAAATACCTTACACTCAAGGTCTTATACATAGTAAATGATTTATTTTCAGTTTCTAGGCACTATTTAATAAAATCACAACAAGAGTACTCAGGCAGAGAACTTAACAATGACGCACTCAAAACGCTAACTGGTCTAAAAAATTACATTAAGGTTATTGCTGCAGAAGATTGCATTCACACAGTTTGTCTGAGCATCTCTATATAATGACGGGAATGGCTCCTTTTTTAAATTGTCATAAAAATGTCTGTCAATGATTTCATTAGGTCATTTACTCACTGTGATACACCGAAGAATCTTAACAATAAAAAATTCAGTTTATATTCAGATAACTTTGTATAAGTATCATAAAAACTCAGATCAATTTCCTGAAGCCTCATTCCACCAATCAGGAAATAACACAACAGCTATCGGTTAAGTAGATACATGTATGTAGTGACGCTTACGTTCATTTGAAGTTCATAAAATGCAATGGTGCTTCCGAAGGATCGTAATAGTGGTGGCCAATCGAGGGAAAACTGAAGCAAAACTACGAAAGTCCAGACTGACCACGCCGCCGAATTCCGTGAAGACGGGACACGGCCCAGAAAGCAAAATCCTAGGTCAAAGGCTGCTCCTAGACGGCCATCCCAAAAGCGTGTGACCAGACATAGGGATCTCAGAAAAAAGGGGTAAAAAAGCCGTATCTGGGCGGGCCCGAAAAAAAAAAACACACACACAAAAAACATTGTGGGGGGAAAAGGTAGGCCGGTGACGGGAGGGGTGAAGCAAACAACAGTAACTCGCATCAATTTAGCTGCCTGGGTCGCCAGATGGCGCGTCCGGCGCTAGCCGTATTATTTACTTTATAGCATGGCAAAAAAAATGCCTATTTTTTATTTTTATTTTTTGGGGTCCAGGCTCATTCAGACGGCACTTATTATGAGACCGAAGAATAGAAATAAATAAGATTTGAAAGCCCCCTCCCGTGTTTTCGGGTGTCGTTTTTTAGCTGGGTTTTGGCCTAGATTCCAGGGGCTGAGAAGGGAGAAACCCGCTAAATTTGGGCCAGAAGCGCATTGAAAGAGTTGAGTCCATACCCCCACCCCGTTTTTCTTTTTTTTTTTGCCCCCCTGAACCCTTTGACATACAAAGGGTCTTTTTTCAACCCTTGCACGGCTACCATAATGCTGTCTCCTCCGTGCTTTTTTTACCCTTTCAGTTTCACCCCTTGGTCTCCAGCCCGGGCTGACAACTTTTTGTGGCCGTGCCGTCAGAGGTTGAGGGGAAGGGGTAATTGGGAAACGCTGGGAAGGGTTGACCAGAAATGGGTAGCTCAAAGTCTGGGTTTCAGCCTGCCTATGGGTCTCCACGCAGTATTCAGGCTCATTTTTTTTCATCTAGGAAGGAACAACACCCTGAAAAGGGGTGAAAAAAGGGTATAAACACAGTTCGGGGCACCCCCGGGGCCATCGAGGCCAAAAAACCAAGGGGTTGCGCTTTGTAGGGCAGGGGCCTGAAGTACGGGGGCTAGGCATCAACAAAGGGTTGAATTCCGTACCGATGATGAGGTTTGGGGCCCTACAAAAAATTAAGAGAAAAAAAAAATGCCCACCCTTTCCGCATTAAGGATGGAGGTAGATGGCGCTGCCGCTGCTGGGCTGATATGGGAGCTCCATAAAGGGTTGAATCGCACGCTGACAGGCAGAGGCCGGGCCTTGCTTGGGCTAGACTGTGGTGCGAAGGGGGGTGAAAGAATTTGTTCGGAACGTACCAACTGCCAAACGACTATCTTACTTTGTGCAATTGTGCATGCAAGTCGTGGGGGTTTATAGATGGCGCCACTTGTCAGGTGGCGCTGCCAAAGGAAAACTTTAGCAATATAACGAGCCAGTCAGCGCCATCTGGCGGAAGCTACTGACAACTACATCTAGGCGCCATTTGAAACGGTCCTACGAGGACTTCCAAGTGACAGTAAATCGCGGAAAAATCCCTTAGGGAAGGGAATGTGTCATCTACTATTTTAAAGTTATATTTTTAGTACTACGTGTATTTTATTTCGATTTTAAACAATACTTTAAACAATTCAAAATGTGTCTGTAAAGATGGCACTTTTCTTTCACACCTGCCTAATATAAAATAATTTCCCTTTCTCCATCTGCTACATTAGGGGCCGGTGGCACCAACAGAGGTTAAGAATAACCCAGGGTTAACCCACTGCGTAACTCTAGGTTAACCCACTGTTGTGTTGCACACGCACGGGTTAGGTTAAAAATGAAGAGAAAGGTTAACCCAACCAGTAGGCAGGGTTAACCTCGGCTTATTAGGAAAAACAACATGGCGGCCACAACGTGGAAGCCAGCGTGTGCAATCTGGAAGCATTTTTCAAAATTAGTTCCATTTCTGTGATCCATTTTGGTTTTGTAACCCTGGGGCTATTTCATCGAGAGTTAATTGGTGCAACACAAACATTTAACCCGGAGGCAAATTTTGATCCAAGGTTTTTCCCTCGGATGGTGCAACCGGCCCTAAATGCACAACCCTCCCCATTTACTCAGACTTGGAACCATCAATAACAGCGAAATACATGTACTGTACAAGAAGACGTTAATGCGTTAAACATGAAATACATGTAGTGTACAGCATGTGGCTGAAGTTGACGAAGAACCTAGCATAACCAAGGAAGAGAATGGGATGGGAAATGAAAACGGTCATGGCCGATTTAATATATCAACTATCCCAGCATTCGCCCGGGGGATTGCGGGAAACCATGAAAAACCACAATCAAAATGCAAGGCGGGAATGCTAGCACCCAGCCACCTTGCTCGGTTTTACATGTACAGAACAATTAAACTATAAATGCACCTTTGTTACGCTTTTGTAATGAGTAACATTTAGCAACGTAGCAGCGCCATCAACGATGCACTTTTCAACCTAAATTACAGCAAGAATTTTACACTTGGTTAACCCTTCCTGCTTACACAATGCGGAATGTTTGAGATGGGGAGGTTAAATGTCGTTTTGAAAACAAGGCATGGTGGATAAATCATATCCAAGGAGTATCAAAAACTCTTCAAATCGACAGATCCAGTAACACGCGAACTGCTCAACGAAAAATCGAGCATTGATTTAGGATCGATCATTTCAGGTCTCGTTGATAGGTTTTATAGTTATAATTTACATGTACATGTAAAAAGTAGACATAGTACGTAGTATATACATGTACTGTAGGTTGTAGTCTGCGCGCGGTTGGTATCAATATATTTGCAACAATATGTAAATCATATTCCCGGAATAAGCAATGCTATGAATAAACATCCGTGATATGGGACAAGAGAACTAAATTATTAGCTTAATCAAACATTAAACATGATACTTTGTTGAACTAAAATTAACATTGTTCATGTGAAATTGGGTTACGACAATATGAATCAGCTCATAAATACCAAGTTGATTATGCCATTCGAGAGCGTAAATACCGTATTTGTTCCGCGTCAAAAGTCAGAACAAAAGATCAATTCTGTACGAACAACAAGCTGATCACATTCCCAACAACACCAGACTTTTCTGAAGCCATGTTCAAATTTGCAAAACCAGGATCAACCCTATACACCATAATTTAACGATTTGCAGGCGAATTTGTAAACAACTTTTTTTTTAAAAGTATACAGTTTGACTTCACATTCCGTAATATGAAAATTCCCGTCCAAATTCGTCAATTTTTCTATCAGACGAAATAAACTGCAAAAGTCCTGAATACTACTAAGAATAACTATTGGAATGCCGTGTACTTTTAAATTAAAATTTTCCATTTCTCATTTTCCGTGTAGCGAAGTTACAAAATTATACACGCAATAACATATCAGATGAGTACCAAATTATACGTGTAATTACACATTCCATGTTATTCCTGCTGGAATTCGAACGTTTATGGAACGCCCTCGCAATAAGGTTTGAGGAAAGTTTAATTACCTACCCCTCCCGGTACGAGATTTAATAGACAGCCTTTCAAGGAATTAAACGACACAACTAGACACCGTATAAAAAACTATCTCATTAATCAAAATTACTTTCGTGGACACTAAAAACTAATTAAAATTTTAAAATCCGAGGCAAGGCATTAAAGTGAACATAATATTTATCTGCTCTAGGTGCCCAATTAATTTAAACGAGTGCATGACCATGCTGGAGAAGAGCATTTTCCTAATTTTTAATTACTTTGTGCCGTACATAATCAGTACCTGCGAGCAAAACGTCTGCCATTGATAATGGGGATCGTCGCACATTTCCTGAAAAAAAAATGTATAGAAGCATTCGCCTTTTAGCGTCCATGAAATTACATTTCCACGAATTCGCATTAGGAAATTATCTCTTCAGAGTGCATAAAAACTCCCCAAGGTTTTGACCATCAGTTCCCTTTCCAGTCATTATTATTACAGCGGGATAGACATCGAATTGTGGCTATTTAAAGCGCATGGTCCGTTGATTCACATCGAGGAACTTGTTTTTCGGTCTGGAGAAGTTAGGGGGGCGCGCAAACCGGTTGTAAAGGACTGAGCACGTTAAACGGGAGTTAATTCATGGACTATACCTGTTCATGATTCCGTCGAAGTAGATTCTGGAATGTCGAAGAGAACGTGGCGCCATCCTACGGCGTAATAAGGCAACAAGCCAGCATGGATTTCAAATTCATGGGCTGGATCAGGTCCAAACTCGGGCAGATTCCACCCTCCTGAAGGAGGTTAAAGCACGCCTATATAAATGGTGACGTCTCCATATGGAAGCCCCTACAACAGGGCCCACTTCCCGCTATACCCCGAGACGCACCTATGCGCTTATTGGTTCACTAGAGAGCCCTTCGTTAGAAAGGAGTGAATCACCATCGCTCATCTAGCGGATGATCTTGACGTCACTCGGTGCAGCAACGAGGCCCAGAAGAAACACATACCGCAACCCAATCACGCACGAGCAAATGTAGCGTGCCAATCTGCGACTAGAGTGAACCAAGAAGCTGCTTCCTACTATTCTTGATCGATCTGGCCAGAACCCAGCCAAAGACCTCAAACGTCTCGTACCCGGTTTGCGAGACCCGGGTTTTTTATGCGGAACCAACCACCGGGGTGGTAGAACCTGTCATTCCAATCCACTCATGGAACTCCGAGCCCATTCGGATCCATTTTATTGGTATGATTTCTTGCATGCCATTAGACGTTGGAACTCTCTTCCAAAGGATAGCCTTAAGCTTCACGAAATTCAATTTTGCAATGATGTTGGGGTCCACACTAACGCGGTGGTAACTACCGAATAATTTGGGTCGATGGATTACACCCCCTACCACATGGTATTTATTTACTGATAGTAGGGTACTGAGTTGAATTGAAACCCGTAGCGCCACCCCGTGACGCGTTATAAACCAGACAACCGCGCTGGGTTCCAAACCCAACCAAAAAACTCGACCGTAGCGCGGTTGATTTACGAGGCCTGGATTTCTGGAATGCGGGTTTTCCCCTAGAATTCTTCCTTGAAGAACTGCCAAAACCCAGGGTTTTCCGCCATTTTCGGGGATAAAATCCCCGCGTTGGCCTTGCTCTTCACCGTTCTTCAGCGGGATTTCCAGTGCCAATCACAGGCACGCTCTTTTCTATTGCAAGTACACGTAAACAAACGAGGCATTACAAGTTTAAGAGATGTCACCTCTCGAGCCGTTGAAAGATGGCGATGCCCGCCCACGAGCAGCGCCATCTTTTCTTTTTTTCATTTTTTTTTTCGCATTGTTACACCATGTCGAGAGCATTTCGCGGGCATCTTCGCTACTTACTCGCGGACTATTAAGGCACTCGGGTTCCAAAATACATTTTTCTACGGATTTTCAGAAGAACGATGATGGGGAGAGGAAAAAGGCAAGGATGGGGAGTTGGGACGGGAAAAAAAAAAGCACGCACTTCTTCAAATTAGCACAACAGCCCCTTCCACGGGAAGCAAAAGCTATCAATCTCCCGGGTCAGTGAAAGATGCGCGTTAACGTTAAATACGAACGCACCCCGGGCTGACACATATCCCAAAAAAGAGACGCCGGGAATGTGCCGGATAAATGGCACGAACATATTCCGAACGTTTGGCATATCGGATCGGTTTTCACAACGAGAGTCTTCCATCAGGGACGTTCGACTCGATCGTACGGAAAATAAAGGCTAATGCCAAAGACATTTCCAAAAATTCGGTTGTCCTCTTACGTCTGCATCGACGGGCGGTGGAGACGAAACTTTGGCTCATCAGGTGCAATTAAAAACTCACTACGTCAATTTGGCGTCAACGTTACGACTTGGAGGAGAACTTAAAGACGTCTCCGGCACGGAGATCACGATGTGCTTCATCGTGAATCGCACTACGACCCCGTCGCCCTGCAATCGTGTGACGATTTCAAGATGGCGCTGTCGATCGTCTCTATACCATTCGAGGCTGCATTGCGAGGCAGGCATCGGAAAACATCCAAAACTAATTTTATTCCAATCAAATTAACCCAATGGGCCTCTTCTGCCAGCCTCCCGCAGCTACATGCGTGTGCGAAACGAAATGACGATCATGTTGGAGCGCAACCTCGTGGTTAAATTAGTTACGTTCAATTATACGCCTGGAAGAATAACCAGATCATGCGCGCAATGCTGGGTTGCGTGTCATCGTCGATAGCCGACGAAGTTCCGGCAGAAGCTACAAATCGTGTTGTCGGTTTTGTAACAGGTAGCGCATCGGCTTTCCCGATGGTTCAAAAACACAACTTCCGTGTCGAAAACGATCGAGTCGAGGAGTTCTAAAACATACATTATGCATTGCGTAGGATTCGATTACCGAATAGATAATCTGACCATTCATGGGCTTTTTATTTGGAGCCATACTGTACATAGTGTGTAATATGTGCAAGACAGGCTTCGGCGCACTGCACGTGCGCAGGCACGATACGAGGAAAAGAAGCGAGATTGAGAAAGCAATATAGAAAATTGGGTAATTTTGAACAATTCCAATTTCATCGCATCTTTCTTCCCAAAATCGGTCGTGGGCTGGCAATCGTTCGTTGAGCAGCCACATGTTCATCAAAAAATGTCCAATCTCTCCATACATCACTCGTGGGCCTAATTAATGGCAAGCCAGACAGGCAGGAAGATTAATCGGCTCACCAGACTCGTCCGCGTAACATTTAATGAATTGGAATGTACCGGCTAGTGTGAAACACAATAATGGATGGTTTCATTAGAAAACTATGCCATGTTTACGCGTTCGGGGGCCCAGACACGAACATTCCATTAGTGCGCCGGGGATCTGATTTATTCCCAGAAATAAGTTGCAATCACGCGGATTAGATTACGATTTAATGGCAGGCGGATGTGAGGGGTTAATTACGCTGCCATGGCTGAAAATTCAACGACAGGTAAACAATTTGCCCACTACATGCATGACGTCAATTGACGAAGAACAAGACTGGATTTTAGGCCGGTTCAAACCATCCTCGATTTGAAATACGGTCGAAACACGTTAAGACCTACTCGCTTAATACGAATTTTTAACAGTACGAGCGTAGTTTAAACGTTCCATTCCTTGCACTAGAGTATCGTACAATCTCAATTAATTCGTTTAAGACGAACTCGGACGATACAAAACTTCGTTCAGTAGAACGAATTTTCGAGTTCCCGAGTATATTCGCGCTATAGTACGTTTCGTTAAAACGAATCTGAGGTTGTTCTTTTTTTAAAAAAGAAAATACTGTATACCGAAAGAAACACTAAACAATCTTCGCTAGCGGAATGTTCTTACATACGGTATGTCTGTGTTGAATTCATATTTTTCACAAACTAAAAAAAAAACTTGTTCAATTCATATATTTTACAAACTACTGTGCAAACTAGTGATTACCAAAGTGGGCACTGGGAAGCTAGAAAGGGGCGATATAAGACAAGGGCAGTGGGTAAAGGGGGGAAAAGGGGGGGGGGAGCGGTGGACGGCGAGCTGATGCAAAGTGCTGGTAGGAAAAGAATACAAATTGACACCCCATACATATAAAGATCGGTGCTTGTGTACGATTATATTTTAAAATTATGAAATAAATACCTATTATTATTAAGAATAGTTTTTTTTATTAAAATTTGATTTTCAATGTATCACTTTAGACGGTTTTTATGGGTGAGATTCACTGACGAAATATTTACTCTAATATTATAAATATTTATTTAATGAATTAATTGCTTTATAAGAAAAGGGCAACGGTGAATTATTTTCTTTAAAATGGGGCTCATCGTATAGTGGAAACCGACACATTTTGTCGTCGTCCTTTGGAAATCGTCATAACGAGGTAGAGCGTCGTAAGACTGGTATGCGGATGCTACAGTTGACATGTTTGGTGTCATGCATGTATGCTCCATGAAGTGCATGAATGCATGGCAGGTAAGGCGTCGATACAAAGCTGTGAACTGACAAAGGTCCCGAGAAATAACGGCGAGCTTCCCCGCCATTCATTCATGCAATGCATGGTTGCTGCCAATTGATCGTGAAAATGGAGACTTCTACCATTACACTAATTAGATTTTTACCCCATTCTTTACGATTAAAATTTTATGTTAAAATCTCAAAAACCGAGAATTCACAACCCAGCGTCACGTGCGATCCATATTCGGCAGTGTAACCAGATTTACTCCGGTAGGTATAATTTGAGATGTTCTAAATTATGCCTCCATTGTGTATCATATGTAATTAAAGAAAAAAAACCATTGATGCTGACGACATCTACCAAAAGTGGCCAGAACCCCAAATTCACGAACAGAATAATCGTTATTGGACAAGTTAACAATGGCAGATAGGCCAGTGTGTGTGTGTGGCAAATCTTCGCACCAGATGGCAGCTCTGTATGCCTATTCTTAAGATGTAGCCAGTTAATATTCCGTAACATTGAAACGACTGCCTGCAGGCCCTCTATAAAGCAGGAAGCTGCGCCACCTACCAACGCTTTTCCCCGTGAAAATGGCATTTGGATTTTGTATTAGCAGAACGCAATGATGAACGCGGCTTGTTATTAATTCCGCGTCAATCGTTCGTTCGCATTTTCCGGCTTTAATTCGCTTACGATCGTCGTCGTAACTATGGCGGCTCCGTTGGGACGGCCTTCCTAAATCACATCGACGAACCGATTATTGCCACGAGAACAAACAAATTGGTTTCAAATTAAAAGACCGTGGCAGCATTCCTCCTGGACGAAGCCGACCGTGCGAGTTCTGCTAAATTGGTCCCAGACTTGTCCATTGGGCCACACGTGAAATGCAGCCGCCCAAATGTACCGTGTATCGCGAAAATGGATTTCGGCGCAACTGTACTATTAATCGAGGTTCGTCTGGCAACGCGGAGTTTACTATCTGCCTCGGCAGCCATCTTGGTTCCAGAAATGCATACAATTAAAGCTGCGTACCCGATCTATGGCGCATGCTGCCATAAAAACTGCCGGGCGTCGAGAGAATTGGCATGACCGTGACTCTTCTTAAAATCATGCTTGAGCTTGAGATCAGCCTAATAAATCCATTACGGAATCACATCAAATCTGTACATTATCATAATATCAGTATCGCATCGGTAAATCCCAATATGGACAGATTCCGCCATCATTGCAATGAACTTTGCTAAGCGTGGTGATGGATTCCATCAATTGCATTGATGCGATGTATCTCAAACTCAAGTAAGATATCACAGCGAACAAATGAGGTATGCTGAGGCACATGAGTACATATCAGAGTAGCTCATGAGCTCATTGTCTAGTTCTTGCACTATTTAGTTTTCGGAAACTGAACCAGAATGATGATTTCTTGATCTTGCCAAGTGGCATCTTGATCAACTGCATTTTGTGGTCTCACGGACAGTTGCGTAAGCCGCCGCTACGTGTCTCTGAGAGTAAAGTGTTACTTGTTCCAGGATGTGTGCGGTAAGGATCGCTATACACGACTAGCACTGCGTGTAAACTGTAATCCGAGCCTAACTGATAATCAAAAACCTACGCCTATGGCCCCACAAACTCTGGCATTAAGAAATCATCAGCGGAGCAAACGCAGCGCTTTGGGAAACAATCATTATATTCGAACCCAGGGCAGTCTCTCCATTAACGCGCCATACTGCCATTTGTCTCTGGCAAGCGAGCGCCGCAGGGAATAAAATATCGCCAACTGAAATGACGATAGCGTACATCGCAGACAATAAAATTGGATGGCACGTGATCAACACAGGCTGGCGAGCGTGGTGATGGATTTGAAAAGTTTTGGCAATGGAGCTTATAACGAGCAAGTGAGACCCAGACCCTAAAAGTTATAGGAGCGAATATTGAGATGTAATTGGATGTGGCCATGCTTCAGCCATGTTCATCGACCTTCAGAAATCAACACAATCTTGGCAAATTTGGTCGCGCTGTCAGATAACCTGACCATGTGGATATATGAAAAATGGCTAAACTTTGAACTCCCTTTGCTTATTTGTTAGACTGCTGGTAAATTCTACCACTGCAGCACTGCTATTGAGAAGAATGTGGTTTATTCGTATTCGAATCAGATAACGAACATCGTCCACGCAATAGTCAGGTTGATTTCTTATAGTTCACTTTTCATTTCGGTGACTCGAGCAATTCAATTGGCATTTCAAACTATTCGCTTACAGTCAACATGATGTACAAACTTATAAAGACATCGAGGCAAAAATTCGCTATTGGCGACAACATCATCATTATTGACATTCCAGAAAGGTTCATCGAAGAACTTAAAAAGGTTTTCCTGGTGCAGCGAGGAAAAGAACCTCTAAAGGTGCATCTTTGTATACTTCTTTTTACAGAGTATTCTGAAAAGCGTCGCCATTACTGTACTTATTATTTTCCAAATTGTACGTTGCATTATCAAACATGATTATAATCGTCGATCAAACGTAAGCCAGAATCCGTTTTAAGATCGCAAAATGGACATTTACACGTACTTCCAATATAACCCATGCAGAATTGATACAGTAAATGTGCCAACTGACAATCTCTTTGCCCAGCATCAGTTTTCCACCATCACGTCAAAACGAGACCAAACACCATGCAACCAATTATGTTGTAGTGCTGCGGTGGCACTCTGGAGGGGTTTAATTTCTTGCAAATTCTGCCTGATGAAGGCGAAATGAGGCATCGAAAGTACTAGTACGGTAATAGTAAAGAACTAAACGAAATGAAGAAGTAGGCCTACCTGGTAAACCCATTTAATCACGCGGTGCCAGTAAACCTGGCGAGCGGAGCCTATAAGTACCAGCATGGCAACAGCACGGAGCAGACGGCAGGGCCATTATGACGAAATGGTGAGGAATGGGGCGAAAAAATGGTGTTTTTGAGCCCGACACCATCACCTAAACTAGCGCCGAGGTAACAAAGCCGAGCCAACGAGCTGCATAAAATGGGTTTGCATCGAAAATGAGTGTTTAGAAAGACATCTTGCGCACGAAAAGAGCGCCCGTATCATCGAGAAAGCTCATTAGGACGTCTCTGGTAGAGACCAGATTCAATTGAAATGGGGGAACGGAACGGCGCTTCAACCTAGGATAAAGAAAGCTGCAATATCTCCATTCAAAACTAATTATTCGGGCAATATGAAAGCGCACAAATGCGTACTTTCAGCCTCTGAATTTGAAAGAATGCCATTCTATACTGGTTCTATCCACAATTCGCTAGACTACACTGTGGGTAAATGGAAAAAATCAACCCTTTGCTTTAGTTTGCATATCGTAACGTTTACTGCTTATTATTGGATACCTTTAATTCTACGAGCGTGCAAAAGGAATGCAATCATTGGTTTTTAAAAGCAGCGCTAACCTTGATTGAACCAATTAACGTGTCGATTTTCACACGTAACTTCACGACCGTCCAGTGCTATTCGGAAAGCTTCGGTCTGTGAACCCATATTGCGTTCATTTCTTTCCATACCAGAGTTGGGCGATAGACCCGTTTGAGAAACTTCTCCTGACAAAAAGCGTCCAAAATTACTACCATGCAGAGTTAAGTTTCGTTCTACGGTCTCCACCAGGACAATCTTGAAAATGGAGGCTAAATCTGCAATTTTGCTATTCCACCCTCTATAAGCCACTTACACTGTATGATACTGTACTGTACATGGCATCCGTGCAGTTGTCCACTACTGTCTTTACAAGAAAAATATGCTGGTGGAGGCGCAACTCCTGGTCTAAAGAGGTGCGGTCTAAGAGGATCTCGAGATTCAAACCGTAAGTTTGGGGCTACCATGCAGATCCACGTGCTGCTGAAATGGTGGCAAATGACAACCGAAACCAAATTCACACCAGGCACAAAATATCAGTTTTCAAATGGTCATGTGCATATATACGGTGTATGCAGTTCGAATCAAATGTATACATGTATAGTGTAAATCAGGCAGCTAATCCAAACCATGTAACATCTACAGTCACCAACTGAGTTGATGCCGAGTTTACCCTACATGTAGATCCATGGCAGAATGTGCGTTACATTTCTGGCCACCACTTTGGATCTTACGCCAAGAAGTGTGAACCAACTGATCATGTAAAGCGCCTAGTGTTCGCAGACTAGGTCACCGCTCTTGTTGCACAGTGCTTGTTGTTTCCGGACTCCGTCTGTTCTGGTACTGAAGAATCCTCCCGCAGATCCAAGGCGCCACCTGCAAACGTTAAAATAGCCGAGCGATTGAACATTCTGAAATAACGGAGAGCCCGATGACCCGTAGCCGGGTATGGCCGCATTCGGTCCCCCGGCCGGGACACTGACCCCGACACGAGTTCAAACGCACGTGCGCCCAAGTGGGGCCAGACAAAAGAAAGGAAAAATGTGCATTATCTACAACGATCTTAATCTGCTTCATTCCGTCCTCAAAGGGCTAGGCCTCCGCGCCACGGGTTTCGGCCGGAGCGCCGTGGCTACCAGAGGCCGTCCGGTACGATAGCCATCTCTCATTAGACGGGGGAACCGGGGGGTCAGCAACTGACCACCGCTCACCATGCCCGCAATACGCTAATCGCGCAACCGAGAAAACTGCGAGCGGAGGCATGTTCTCACGCTGCGATTGGGCGATGCACGCCGCCCCCTGCCGGCTCTCAGCTTCTGGAATCGACCCAAAATCTTAGAACACGTTCCTTCGGCCAATCGTGAACGTGAAGACACAGCATACTGTGGTGCAGATCGGAACGATGCCGATCCACCGATCCCGCTTCGAAATCGGGCGCCACTAGGTGGGGCTGTTTACCAGGCAAAATATGTTCTCGTGAAATTAGAACCGTGCCATGTCCTAGCAGGATATCTCTGTTATGACAAAACCCTTGGAAAGTCATCAAGCAGACATCGCTTAATACGAATTTCTGACAGTACGAACTCAATTTCGGTACCCGTCTTAGAGTCATCATCTTCATCAACCAATTAGTGCTCAACGTCCGTTGCTGTCAGAAACCGAAGCCAACTGAGACTCCGGCAGCCGATACCAATCGTCTTGTCGGTTTGTTAAAAGGCAGCTCGATCGCCACTCATCTGCCCAAATCTTCCCATACGTATACGTGGCTGGGGAAGAAACTTAACGAGGAGAAGGACGGGATGGGAAATCATGAAAAAACACAATGGGAATCATCCTATAGGTATGGGCGAATAATGTTAATTTCTTCGTTTAAGACGAACTTACTGTAGATATTTCAGATTTTCGGTTTAAGATGAAAGGCCAGAGATGATTTCAGTACCCTACAGTCAGAAAACAACTGCCTTCCGGTCACCTCACCGTCGAAAATGTGGCGCCCAAACGTAAGCAGTTCTAAAACTCAACACGACGATGCGCTGAAGATTCTTCCATCCGTTTCGGACGGGTTCGTGTCATCGGCGATCCTCGCACCCCGTTGCTTTCCCCTTGACCTCCGCCAATTAAAACCAATTTGCTACCACCACGCCCCCTGAATTATGAACAATGAGATGCTTGACCATCGAGCATCATGCAGAAGGCCACGCATGAGCAGAGCGGCTCTTGTCACTCAACGTCCAGCGGCGCTAATAAGCGCCCCAAATGAGCGGAATAATTGCCGTTCGAAAGCTCGCTGAGGATATCGTTAGATTCCCGTACGGCCCAGACAGTGATAATGATACCGTAATTTGCCGACAGGTGTTTTATTAGCGTCGAGGACCGCCGAAAGAGGCGCAGTGGGCGCTGCTTCGTTGGCATCGATGCCACAAAGCGCGACGGAGGCGCCACCAGGGGTCATTCCCCTCCTCGCCGTCCTTATCGAAAACGCCATGGGAAAGTAGCCGCAGCCGGGGTCAGTCGACGGCTACGCGTTTATCGGCCAGCCGGACAGGGCGCATCATTCATCACGCGCATGACGAAACGCATTTGCATATCGGCGTGTCACGCACGACTACGATATGCAGCAGTACTTGGAGATTTGGGATGGAAGTTGGTTACTCCTCCCAACTAACGCCACAACGACTTCAGAAAAAACATAAATTGGCGCAATTACTGGAGATTTACACCCGAATAAATATTCACGGGACCGATTTAGTCAGGTCATCGAGCCAGTCCCTGCGACGTTAACATTTGGATGAAAAACATGCCTTTTATCAATACGTGTTAAATATCCCTAATCTGAAAATTCGAACCTTTTTTTTTACGAAAATTCGTGACCTCTTAATGTACAAGTATATGCGAGCAAATAAACCCATTCTATTTCTTTTTACCTTCTTGGATAAAACTATTAATATTATTAAAAGTTATTAAGAAATATTGTATAAATTATATTCAGGCTACGTATTGTATGTATGAAAGAATTGGATTTAGTTTTTAGACTATGATCCCACTCAGATTCCCGAGATATCTCATCGTGTATTTAAACAGTATACTCCACAATCCCAAACACTTCTGGTCTCAAGCAAGTTAACGATGGGATTATATTATAACTTTGAAAAAAAATCCCTTATTTTTCATCAGTTTTTTTTTTTTTTTCCATTTTAGCATGCGTTAGAGGTTATAATAGTTGAATGTGCAAGGATTAATCGCGACTATCTTTGAGTCATTAAACAACAGTTATTGGTAACCGACAATAGAGGTCGCCACCGAAACTTACCGACAATAAACATTTAGCTTAATAGTAAACAACAGCACGAGACTGGACCTTACCTGTAAGAAAAAAATGCATAAATTAGTAATACTGTAAGGCCACTAAGCAATATCAAGAAAAAATACGACAGAATGGCTAAAATCACCATCTAATCAATAACCAGTTACCATAATAATTCGATTACTACGCGTTACGCCGTATCCACAATGTCATTCTCGAAGTTTTAAATCAGGTACCGCTAATTAACACTTACATGAAATTGACAAATGGCCAAATTCAACTTTGCAAGTTGACCGACAAGGATTTCGTCACGAGTTTCCAAATTATACCAGCAAGATGGTTGTCATCGCCATATACAATTGTACAACATCTGCCATGATTGGGAGGCAACCATTCATCATGGCCATCGCAGAAGTTCATTTTGGAGAAGACTGCCACTCTTTCCCCTACGATGGCCTTCTAATGGCATTAAAGACAATGCCAGCCTCCATATTGCACGATGCACCCATCTAGCAATTGTCAGAAGAACGAGAAGAAAAAACCGAGCAACCAGCTGGTGTCTTAATATTGCAACAAGGTCTTTTCATATATGTTCTTGTATCGACAAAGGAGCAAGAGCTGCTCGGGATTGAAATCAAAATCCAGCAAAAAAAGCTGTTGCCGAAACAAACTGGCCAAGAGTTCGTTCGTGGAACAATGGCCAACAACGCACGGATATCTACCGAGAAGATTCCGCTACTGAATCAGTGGTGTGCGCAGTTGATTATTAGACCATTGTTCAAATTGCGAGAAATTTGTACAAAAATTCTCCAATTTATTTACAATTTGGAATCTATAGAACTTATTGAATATCAAACGTATAAAGAATTCGTTTAAAATAACGTCATTTTAATGTAGATTCTTAAATTCTTTCCAAAGTGCGATTATACCACAATCAACACGCTTTGTGCTAGGAATTGTTACCCAATTTTAAGCCATATTAACACGCAACATGAATAAAATGATGTATACATCAATATGATACAATACTGTATGGCAGCTTTGAAGCAAGCACGTGATGACATCTGAGTTTTTAATGTGATGTCTTTGAGATGACAACAAGGATTGTGTTTGGCATGACGGTCGGCAACATTACTACTAAATATAGGATGTGCGATTCATCGGAAAACACCTTCCGCCCTAGGCAACAAAAGACTAAACACTGAAGCTACAGGACAGGATATCCGTTTGCAATTTAAATATTTAAGAAATCAAAATATGTAAACACGTGCTCTTACATTTGAAAATCAAAACGATCCATTCACCTACGAATGAGGTTAATGCAGAATGAATGCGAAATACTTAATAATGTAGCCTTTTTTGTTTGCCACTGGCGATTTTATTATGCAAACTACGAGGGGGAAAAGCATTTCGACACATTGTTCTGGACACAATTAAGGAAGGACTCGTTCAAAACACGGATGATGGAATGGCTGCATGTATAAACTTTCTAGCCCGAATTAAAACACGAATGGCATTGTAAACAACGTTAAATTCCAAATGAAGCCATTGGGCTCACTAGAAACGATTCATTCGCCCAAAAATAATTTATCCAAAGAAAAGCTATTATCATCCGTCACTAGCCTGCATAGGTGACGCTTTTGTAAATACTCGTATTACATTCATTGCAATTTCTCCAGTTCAAAAACTGAACATCCCTCGAAACTGTTCTAGCCTTCTTTAATCTTAGATGAGGGATCTTTAGGGAGAATCCCCGCTTGCTCAGTTTACATAATAAGCCACCAGGTGCAGGGCCAATCGGATTCTGTTAAAGGCCCTTTAAAACGGGACATGCTAGCATGCTGAACATACATGTACATGTATGAGAGGCATTCATTAAGTTTCAGCAATCATTAAAAAAAACGGCTGTTTGGATTTCAATGAAATTTGTTAGAAAAATTCTTCCATCATTCCTACACATATGTTAACAATACGTAAGTTTCAAAAAATTGCACGAACTTAAAATTCGAAAGGTCCGAGTAATGTCCAAATGTTCGGTAAATGGCTGTGTTCATAACGAGCTTGTTTCCAGTAGCTTGAAACTGGTGTCGCTTAGTGGGATTGCTGACGCGTACCATTAAGCGACACTGGTTTTCCAGCAACTGGAAACAAGCTCGTTATGATTTCCAGTCACTTGCCACTGGAAAACCAAGTACAAGGTGAGACATAAGTCTGTTAAATCGGCCCTTTTGCAGGCAGGAGGCGCAACAAGACTTTACAGACATAGGGTGGGAACAGAGTGGGCCAGTTTCCAGCCGCTCGGCACCCGAAAAACACTAGCGCCACCCAGCGTGCTACC
>JAQGBX010002527.1:0-20095 GCA_034698745.1 Megaphyllum sjaelandicum | reverse complement strand
TCCTCATGGGCCCCTGCACTGTTGGGCCCTGGGGCTTCAGCCTTCTCAGTCTAATGGATAAGACGGCCCTGATTGGAGGACGTTAAACTAACTTTTTGCCCACCCTGTATATATCGTGTAATTTGTCGCAATTTAAAAGAAATAAAGTGCTCGGTTTATCTTAAAACACATTTGATAATTAGTAAACATTCAGCAAGAAGCCAGTGTAACCATTTTCAATTCATGTCACATTCCAATTTTAGTATACGAGCGTTTAAACTTACATTATAATTGTTGTCTTAACAATTGATTAAAAGTGAAATTCATGTCAACTTTTGAACTAAATCCAATTCTAAATGCATACAATATATTCATGTACATGTACATGTATTTATTAAGAAGGATGAATGAAGGACACTATATACACGAGCATTGTTTAAAGAAATAATGGTTAGGTATTTAAAAAAAAATACACAATGCACAAAAATACGCGAACAATCAATTAACAGCTTGTCAAAATATTAACTCGGCGTATAAAATAAATCATCGAGAAGTTTCAATTTATTACGTTGGATTTGATACTTTGAAACCATTTTAGACTCGAATACACGTATAGTTTAAATATTATGGTCAATTTCGCAATGATGCCTAGCCTATTAGTCAAACAATGCCAATCTTTCACAATGAAATACGCATATCGTGCAAATGGATTACTCATTCGTAAGACTAAAAAAAAACACAACCTATAACGAATTAAACCAACAAGTTTTTAAGTATACGCAGTATATATTGCATGTCAGTTAATTTGTATAGAAGCTTACGTGAGTACCATGGAATTAAACTAAGTCCTTGCTCGGACTAAAAAATTAATGAGGTTTTAATGCAGGACAGGAAACAGTTGTGGTTGAGTGAAAACGTGACGAGTGTATGTTTATCTCCCGCATGAACGCCAAATTACGAACATCTCGGGGTGCAGGACGAATATCGACTGGGGATGAAAAAATGAACCAGAATTTGAACTATTATAATTGATATTTCCTATCTGGGTTCGGTAATAGTCATGCCATCAGCATATGCGCAATTGCATGCAGCGCATGCACTTTTTGTTTCTTTCCTGTCAAAATCTTACATTTTGCAACCCTTTACTGCTCGGCTATCTTTAATCAAACAGCAATTAATCATGCATCGATTCAAACGCACGTATACACGTGCATACGTGAAAATCCAAACTCGAAATAGCAAAACTCATTACTACGTCGGTTTTAATTAAACTCATTTATCTGAATTTAATTTTCTGCATACGTTCATTTCGAATCCACCTGATTTTTTGAAAGCTCCAATTAACCCCTTTGACCAAACACTCGACTATGGCACGTTTATTCATATTTTTCTCAAACTATAAATGAAGATATTTTTTTTTTCATAAACGATGAGAGGTCTCCCACTCCAACACGATTTCGCAGTTCACGAGGGTCAGAAGTGGCGCACACGGCAAAAATGGCACCTCTGCAGGCGGAGTGCACGCAACCTCTTTACCCGAGGATGTCTGAATTACGAGGAATTTCAATTTAAATCCTTTATGTGCATAGCCGACGTTAAAACCCTCCGATGGTCCATGACTTGCGTTTCTTTTTATTAAAGCATTCGAGTGGTTATACTTGTTTTAAAATTGAAAAACCATAAACGAATTTCGCGGAAAACTATACGGAGCTTTGAAGGCACAATACAAGCAATCCGAGTCGTTACAGAAGTAGAAAAAAAGTACTCTGATGGTTGAAGATACGACGCAACGTTGTCCCAATTGTGTCACAATGCACGCGTATACAGGGTGTCCGAGGGGTTGTCTGGGCGAATTACTTTCACGCAACAATAAAAACGGCGCTCGAGTAGCGAGACGGTTTGGCAAATTTCTCATAGAGCGCGCGAGACCACGGAAGGCGTGACATTATAACGCGATAATAAAAATAGAATAATGAGCATTCATTCAACGCTGCAGCGTGTAAATGCACAAAACTTATGTATGACTGAGTGCCCGTTGTCTATAGCGTGAACTACGGCGCTGAATGTCTATATGCACGTATACATAGACCACAAAAAAAAACTCGTTGTCTAGCTGCTTTACGGAATTATTGTCAGAATTACATACGCAATCGTGGGAAATATTTCAAAAGTACACATTTAATAACGAGCTTAATTACGACACGCTTTATGAGCTCTGCTTTAGCTCCCCCCTGTATAATTTGCAATAGTTCTCTGACCCACCCTTCTGGTTTCATTTCAGGGCCATTTCCACCTGTGCGAGAGGCTCACTTTTTTCTCCGTCTTCACGATTCAATAAATTTGGCATGAATAAAATAATGAAAATTCAGTTAGAACGTATCGTAATTAGGGCTTGACCCAGCGTAAGGGGTACAATATCATGCACTATCCAGCCTTTGAATTTTAAAACTAAAGATCGGACAAAGAGGCCTTTTTTTTCTGACATGTGTTCTTTTCAACCCATCCACTCGAGCTGCATGTTGAGTATCGCGGAAATAAAAAAATTGTTTAATTGGCCATTTAATCCTTGGTTAAACAGAGTGGTGCAATCCAACCAGAAGTTAATTGTACATTTTGACCGAGCCATGTTCGCGTAAGAGGCTCATGAGCTAGCTCTTATGTTCGCTAAATTGCTATCGACGGACTTGAGAGTGAAGGCGAGTAAGTGGTTCTACGTGGCTTTTAAAAAGATTACTTTTCTACAGTATACTGCGCGGTATTATAGCTGCTAACTGCCCAGTCTGCTCTATAAACCATGGCTGATATAAGGGCCATCAGTGTCTTTGAGTGTTCTTTTATAGATTTAACGGCGGATTAAAGCGGAATGATCAACTGATCAATTCTTTCGAGAGTGAAATGCGCAACCCAGGTTCTTTTGTGGAGGTCACGTTTTCCTGCTATGTCCCATACGAGCAAAATACTCAACAAAAAATGCTCACGTAGGCTATCAGTCTTTTTTTAAAAATAAACGTTTAGAAAGATATGGCCTGCATATTTGGGCTAGGTACAAGTGCGTATATGAATTGGAAGTGACGTCACTGTCCCATTCCCCTCCCCCCCATACAAACAGAGTTTATGATCGACTAAATTTGAGTTCTTAACACAACGCTGTGAGTATATTCTCAGTAGCTTTGTACAATACATGTATGTGTCACGGCAAACTCAATCGTGAATACGTTATACATATAGATAAACTGTTTACAGTAAAACCTGGAAACGTGACCACCTTTGAATGGTGACCACTTGTTTATGTTGACCACCTTTTTGTGGATTGGTTTTTCGAGTGTGCGTTTCCTCCATGTACAGTGACCATGCAGTGTGTGTTGTCTTTTTTGAAATTTGTACATTGTCAATGTACCTTAAAAAGTGACCAAATAACATTAGTCGACTTTACATGTAGATAGTGACATTCAACTTCACAGCATCGCTATTCCTGAAGAGCTTCAAAAAAGATTATTGGTGGAATTACAAAGGAAGATGATACTTTTGGACTTTCTGATGGGGAAAGAGATAATTGTGAAGAAGCAAATATGGAAACAGATGATTTCAGAACTGGATGCTTTGGAAATGTGCAGCATGTTAAAAATATGCTGTGTCAAATTGCACAGAAATTATGGATCATGTTATTCAGATCGAAAAAATTACTGAAAACATGATCATAAGAAGCAAAAAGCATTTGAAACAAGGAAAACTTGATAATTTTTTCTTTTTTAAAAAAACCAAATGTGTAATAAGGCAATAAATATACTGTACACGCAATGCACATGGACATGATGATTCTGTACTTTTTTGGTTTTGTGGTTTTTTACTACATGTTGTACAATCTGCATACATAAGTACAGTGTACATGTTCATTATTTTAATCTCATTCAGGCATTCTTTGCATATAGTGAACACCTGTATACAGTGACCAGCATTACATTTTTTTTGGTGTCTTAACAGGTTTAACTGTATATCGAAATGTTTATTACGTCTATTTATCAACACAAATTTACTTTAAAGAAAATAAACATGGAAGAACCATTTTTGGCAGCAACATTCTAAAATATGAAGGAAGAACCTAAACTCAAACGATTAAAAACGACTATGTACAGTACACTGTATTTAAGAAATAAGTTTATACATAAAAGCACACAGTACATAATAATAACTTTTCATTTCTTAAAAATTGCATTTTCTAAGCATTTGAAAGAAAGAATTTTAGATGTCATCCACACTATACAATTTGATTTTTGCGCCCCGTTTGTCAATCGGGTTCATCTTTGTTCATTATCCACGTTGTCGATATCTGGAGAACATCCCTCGGGAACCGAAACACTGCAAACCACCGATTAAACGTGCATCCGTCCGCCATTTCCGAAGTTCCTCGCGCCCCCACGAGGTGGCGTCGCCGTCTTCGATCTTAATTCCGGAGAGCCGCAGCCAATCCGAGCCTGGCCCGTGGCCTTTGCCAGAAGAGATGGCAGATTCCGGACGACTTTTGACGGGAAATTTTCAAAGCCGCAGCACGCAGTTTGATCCAAAAATGACAAGTAAGCGAAACGCGGCGGAGAAAGACCTCGCCCGGAGATCTATAGGCCATTATCGTCGCCGAGTGCATCCCCGGCAAAGATTGGCGAGGCATCAGGAGATTGCATCGCTGAAGCAAAGCTGGAAGATAGGATTGAAGCAACGTCTCCCATCCCCACGCACCACCTCCGAGACGATCCCCCTTTTCTTCGTTCTTCCGTAATCACTGCCAATGCACGCGTCTATTGCCGAATGGAAGAAGGCCCTGCACATCCTGGCAATCGAGGCCCGGGCGCGCGCGCACAAAGGTCGAAGGTCGACGCCGTTCTCACTCGACTTAAATTGGAAAGTCGGCAACAACGGCGTTTCATTAGCGTTACGATCGACGCTATGAAAGACAAGGGGTCTGCGCGCACGCGCACGCTTCCCACATCGACGATTTAGGCGAATGAATGGCCGAAAGGAGTGAAAATGAACAAGTTTTGCCATTCATTCTCCGGCTGCTACCAGGCCTTTCATTTTCGTCTTCATTATCGTGAAAATCCCATTTGCGAAATGGATGGCGACATAGAGCCCAGGGGGCATCCATTCGATTTCAAGACACGAGATGTCGGAAAAAGGCGAGGCATGCCTCACGTTGCGTTTAAATAATGGCGCGAGCTAGAGGCCGGAGCGTCGTTCCCAACAAAATGGCGAAGACCGAGACGCACGAAGCTCTTGTAAATACAGTAGAACCTCCGTAAGTTCACCACCCAAGGGCGGAAACAAAGTGGTCAACATAGGGAGGAGGTCAACATATAGAGGTCCAACTCCCATAAATTAGCGGGCATGGTGACCAACCAGTGTACAGTGTATGAAAATTTGGTCAACATACGGAGGTGGTCAACATATGGAGTGGTCAACTTAGGAGGTTCTACTGTACATGTAGATGCCTTCGAATAATGCTTCAGTCGATACAGTGGAACCTCATCGATATGAACTTTTTTCTGAATGTCCGATACGTGCAGTACGAACTCGTTTACAATTTATGGATGTGGACGGATAATGTCAGTTTCTTCGTTTAAGACGATTTTCGACTTCAGATATTATAGATTTTCGGTTAAAACGAATGAATTTTCGAGTTCCCGAGCATCCGTGCAATG
The DNA here is from genome assembly GCA_034698745.1 of Megaphyllum sjaelandicum. Lineage (NCBI taxonomy): Eukaryota > Metazoa > Arthropoda > Diplopoda > Julida > Julidae > Megaphyllum > Megaphyllum sjaelandicum. The sequence goes on along the minus strand of JAQGBX010002527.1, from coordinate 14,426 downwards.
TTATAAGTTAAGAAGAATTTTGGACGATATGAAAAAAGTACGCTATAGCGTGCAATTTCTCGAGAAATATTGCAGCACCTTCTCATTCGTACATGTATACTGGGGTATATAGGATTCCAGCCAATTTACTTCCATCGATGAAACTTTAGTTCTTATTGTTGAAGTCATGATTTACCTGACTTGATAATACGAATAATGTGTTTAAACCAACAAATGTTAATTGTCGTATAATGTTACGTACGAATGTTTCAAATGATTCCTCCCAAAACTTTTTTTTTTAAATTTCCCTGACTTATCCAGGTTTCAAAAGAATTTCCCTGCCAAATGTCAACGTGAAAAATTTACATATATTTTGCCAAATCGACAGTGGAAAATATTTTTCAAAATTGACTTACGACAATTTTAAAATTGACTTACGACAATTTTGAAAAATAACGCAGAAAACAACGTGGAAAATTTTGCAAAGTTTTAATTGGAAAATCTAGAGACTTTTGCAAATTTGTACACGGAAAACGTTCAAAATGTTCCAAATTTTTACTCGGAAAACCTATAGAACATTTTGCAAATTTGTACACGGAATACGTTGAAAAGTTATCATATTTGTCCTCGGAAAATGTTAAATTTTTTTGCAAATTTGTACTAAGAAATTGGGCCCTGAGCTGACCATGTATTAAGTATTAATTTTGAATCTCCATGACTCAGTGACTGCGTTGAATTTCCCTGACGTTTCCATACATTTTCAAGTTCCCTGACTTTTCCAGGTCTTTCCCTGCTAAGATAACAAAATAGAGGTATTTTACGTGGGCATGTGTTTGAAAGCCCACCAAAAATAAGGACATATTAGGGATACTCAGACGGTATAGCTTGCTTTCAGAATTGTAGGCATACATCAGCAGTCGTAAAGTCACTGACAAAAGAATGAATTAAAGCTTTAACCTCGACTACATTTTTTAAAACCGATCAGCATGTAGATTTCGCATGCATGATCTTTACGACTGCCGAAATACGTATACGGAAAGCTTCTGTCCAAGTATCCCTATTCTGCTAATAAAAATCATACGCATGCATGGTCAATATCAGGTATGATGACATGTTTCCTAGTAAAGAGCAGTCCTGCTGTTATCGCAAACCCGCAGTTAAAAATTCCATCAAAACTAATTCGGTGTACACTATACGAAATCAGCATATATAAGATGTTCAGTAAGCGAACGCCGTAAATTCTCGATCATGTCATGTGACATGGGTTCAAGAATGCAAACGATAACTTTAGGTGCACCTATATATCCAGTACAGTATAGGAGTATCCAACGAGCATGCACCTGCGTGTGTTTGCCTGTATAAATCACGATGGCATGACTCGTGATAACCCCATGGTGCGACATTAAATTTACACGGACATATACGAGATATACCTTCCTAGATTCGTGCGAGTATAGTGTTTCCGGGAAAAGTTTTGTTTTTCAGAATGATTTCGTGAAAAAACGCCAAACAATAACCTAGGCAGCCAAAGAGTAAGTCGGCTTACCATAATCCCGATTACATGAGAGTTAAGCCGTTAGTTCAATACGAAGAGCGTCTATCCGCACGCATTCGATGGCCCGTCCCAAAATTAGGAACAGACCTGACCGGGTCTGGGTGGTCTCGTTACCTTTGCGAAAGGTGAGAAAAGGTCATTGACGGCACGGTACCAAAAATCGGTTTCGTGTCTCATTGCCAAATGAGCAAAAAAAGTCAGCACGAGCAACAAGTAGCTCCCTAAACTGCAATTGCCGTTGACATCCGACCATAAATATGGAGACTCGAGGAAGTTAGATCGTCACGATTTGGCCTTTTACTCCTCCCAATATGGCGGCTAAGATGGAAGAGGATTAACTAAGGAAGGGCAAGAAACCTCCTCCAAACTCCACCCACGAAAATCTGCTTGCTTTTCATGGCGACAGATACGTTTTCTGACGGAAATCTCATCGATGTCTAACCCTTTTGCCATCGATTACAATAGGGCTGACGGCTTTATGGCATCGGATTTTTCTTTCTTTTTTTTTTGCTACAGAGTGTAGATTCTTGACAATTCTGGTACGCGGGGTATAGAATCGAAAAAAACCTCCCGCGGTTCCAGTATTAAAGAATTTCCACCCCCTACGGGGTTCTGCGAAAGGATGCTGTTCATGCATGTGACAACAAACGAACGCAGACAGATATAATAGCGTCGACTTCCCATTTGTATCGTCTGTCTTGAACAGAACGAGCAAAACCCAACATTTTCGACCTATTCTTCTATACTTTATTTCAAATTCACGATGAAAAACTGTAATTCAGGCAATAACGTATTACAGGGTGTGTCCATTGTATATCGTAAACATGTATATATATACTGTATTCGTTAACAATAAATTCGAATTTAAGCGCGTCCTTTGAAACATCTTTATGAGAATCAGTGGTTAATAACGCATACATGTTAAGTGTGCGATGCAAAATATATATGGATATTTTAATATATATACTGTAAAAATGAATAACACAATTTGAATAACAAACGAGCTGCGCTTGTATATTCCAAACATCCACATGTGGGCAGCTGTATCTACTGACATACATGTATGATGTACATGCAGTATGTACACGCATATACTTATATACCGGTACACTTTAGCTATACTATAAGTTCGCTCGACACATGAGCTCAGCATCCTTTGCAAAAAATCACAAATTTTGGAAAGTATTATTTAAAAAGACCATTTTGTCCACATATAGATTTGATTTAAAAATCCATGATATAATAAATGCTGACATTTGTTTTAACATAGTTTTAAATTGAACTGTATGCCCAAAATAAACCATTTATACACCTCTGAACACTTTTTTTTCGTTGTAACAGATATAGCCTACACTTAATAATTTGCCTTATGGGATACTATTTTTGTTGCGTATACCCTATATTTTAGAATGCCTAACATTTCACAGAAGACATGTAGTTCTATACGGATAGACATGTATGCACATTAAAGTCTATATGCTTCCTTAATTCATCGGGGGGAAAAAATGGTGTCCATTTCAAACTAAACTACCTCTTCCATCGCGCATGCGCGAGTCTTTCGAACATTCGTTCACGGAGTTTGCGTGCTTTACAGTAGTTGACAGCGCCAATGCCAAACGCAGGGCTGTCTGCGTACTCATTCACCGAACAAAACTTTTTCTCCGAAATGCCATACGGCATGACTGCACGCATGCAGCTGCTTGGAATTAATGAATTTCGAGTTATTGAAACTTGTTTCGTGTTGTGTTTATGAGCGCTAAAACTACGGGGGTTATTTTTGAATGGTTTCCAAGAAGTTTTAATACGCTCTCTGGTTAGCCTTTGCGTTGTGCAACAGGCGCGAATTTCGGTACCAAGTAGTAGAGCGAGTTGACCACGAAAAACAAGATGGCGGCCAGAGTACATGGTAAAAGGTCCGGAGAGGATGGCGTTAACTCCGTTGTAGATCAGATAGAATCGGTGATAACACCGAGGACCCTGGTAAGCTAACACTTTGGCAAATGTATAGTGCGGAGCAGATTCAATAAGAAAGTTGGAGGAACAGCGCACGCCATATTTCAAATTCAAAACGCATCTGGAAGTAAAGTAATCCGTGCTCCGGGTGACCTTCGACGACATCAACAATGAAAAACAGGTTACGTTTCCCAAATTTCGTATTTGGCTCACGTATTTTTAATACGGATAGGTATTTTTGCTACCACTTTTTGTAAATGCAGACAAAAGCGGCTATCCATCCTCCTTTACGCGCTCCCCTTAGATCCTATTACTCTACGAGCAGTTAGGGGGTATATGGCTCATGATTAAAAAATTGGTCGGCATGCTCGGAATACAAATTTCAAATTACAGCCGGCGCTTCGGCCTATAGCCAGAAATTATTTGCGCATTCTTCGCTCCAGCCTCATCCTGACGGGGGAGAGGTTAACTTTTTGTTTGGCCAAAATTTTGACACGACTAAATTAAAATTGCCTCGACGACTATGGGCTCGTATAGCCTCGTGTCAGCTTTCGAACAAACACAACATCGATGAAAGTGAACCGTAGCAAAGGTCACGACTGACACAATAGTTAATTGAGAAAACACTGCCATATACAATTCGGAGTTGCGAAGTACAGACGCCATGGATGCACTTCTTGAGTCCGGGCTCCTGAACTGAGTCACGGCTCGATGCCACGTTGCCCTATCGTTGTTATCCCATAACGAGGTTAAATGGGGCCAAGTATATGAGCATATACCATTTTGGGGGTCAGGTGAAAACTTTTTTTTTTACATTTTCCCCACTATATACATGCACACTGTTCATTATACAGAACTACTTTTTATGACCATCCTATTAGTAAACATTTGCAGTATTTTGTGTCATAGTTAAATAACGAACTGTGACAAATTGTTTGATAAATGACAGTTTGCACCGTGCATATTAAAAAGTTAATATGAAATTAAAAGAACTTTGCATATTCTTGTGGGGGCCTAAGAAGTGCATAAACACGTGTATGTAGCACACGTAGAATATACGTTCAATTTTTCCCATATATTGATCACGATTTGATAGTTTAATTGCCACTTTCTTAAAAATCAATTTTAGCAATAAGGAATGTGTTGCTAAAACACGCCTTCGAACCATTAATTCAGATACTGCATTTTTTAAAAGGATTTCAGGTATTTTGCGAATAAAAAATTGCGCGTAAATTTATGGGTAGGCTTTTGTTATTTATTGTTATCTGGTTTTTGTTTTCTCCAAGGCAAAAGTAGTTTTACTAATGCTCATGAAAGCAGGTGCAATGATAATGCCAAATTCGCTCTTCGTTATACGGGCCGCCGTGCGTTATCCAAACAATTTATTAAGTATGTTTCCTTTAATTTGTCATTACTTTCCCTTTAGTACGCATATTCTTGCCATGAACATGGTAGTTTTAATGAACACAGATGATAACAAATATGTGGAAAAACATGCATTTGAAGAAGGTTTTTGTCACAGAATTTTAATCTCATATAGTTTCCTGCATCTATATGGAAGTCACGTGGTTAATTAGCAAGGGTATCACGAATGATATTTCTCTACTCGGCAATAAATACAAACAATATTATGGTCTCGGACTAAAAGACCAATGATAAATATTAAAAGTATCAATTAAGGAAAAAGAAATAGCCATTAATTGCGATTTGCTGAATTTCTTTCGGTGTTTGCAGATAATTTAACCGTTTGCGTTGGCACAAATTCCGTAAGACGAGCAAACAATAAACGAGTCGCCTCGCTGGCTGCTTCAGACAATAAAGTTACTCAGGTATGCATACAGACAAAACGTGCATAAAGCGGCGCCCGTGGCAAATTACTGAACTATACAGACAGATATTAATGAGACGAGAGGGGCAAGAAAATAACAAACGAGATAAATTAACTATAAGATTTAGGTATATACATTTCTACACGCGCATGCCTTTTGCTCGTTCGCACAGGACGCCAGTTTCCTGAAGTAAAACTCGAGTGTCATGGTCATCAATTTAATTGATGACCAAATTCGAAATCAAAATTAGAAGGAAGGAATCGTGACTATTTCTGAGAATCAATATAGGGGATGCTTTGTAAGGTACTTCAAGATACAAAAAAATCCATTACACCATGGGCTTTTCTCGCGAACCTGTTGCCTTGGTCATGCAGTGAAGGTTAATACAGGTGTGTGAAACAGTGTGGTCAAATGTATTTGCTAGATAATTTTCAGTAGATTATTATTATTTATCGCGAATTTGCACATGTAAAGCATAGTGAAAATAAAGTTGCACAACGTCATTTTGTACACATTTTAGGAATAATTTGGCTGATATTATGCAGAATAAGCTCATCCATAGATCGAACATCTACAAGTAGTTCCTATATTTCCAACACACTTTTTAAATATTATTATCCCTTCAATTTTATATGTAAATAAACATATACACTAATAATTCTGCAGATGAGCTGATGTAGTTTTCAGATCAATGACATTATGTTTTCAATGAAGAAATATGACCTTAAAAAAGTACTTAAATACATGTATGCATGGTTCTATATCTCGCGTAAATCTACGTACAGTGTGTATGACTAACTTAAGAGGGTAATCATTTTCACCCAGAGTTGACCTCACTCGAGATGTACAAAAAAAATCTGAATCAACTTTTTTTTTTCAGCGTAATTAATAGTCGCAAGTATTCAGGTGTTTGCGGTAAAGGTGTTGCACTTCACGATGCAGGTCGAATAACCTGATTCGTATAATTTAAATAAGATCGTCGTGCAATTTCTGCGATTCCTAACCGAGTTCTCTCGAATTATAATCTTCCATTAGCGCATACACGCAGTTCGGACTATCACGTATAGTAATTCAAAGCAGTATAATTTGCATAATCTCGCTTCACCGAGCAGATTGTCCACGCAGGGTACGACCATCGTATAATCACGCGTGATTTAACGCGAGCACTTGACGTTTTTACGTCAACGCGCATACACCTGCCTGCACGCATTCCCCACTTTTTAGTTTCGCCCATATTGTATGTACATTAAATGCACCGTCTTCTTGCTACATCATCATACCATGAAGAATTAAAGGCGAAAAACCAAAAACCTCTACCTGCATGACCGTGTAAAAAAATCAGCGCGAGAACATGAATATCGCAATTAAGGAAGGCGCCATGCCCAAGGGTAAAGCCATTTAACCCAATGTGGCCCTGCACGTGCTACCCATCGTCTATTTACCATGCATGCTTTTTACTGTACAGCAGAGCCTCGTTCTTTCGATTGACCATTACTCCGACCAAACACTGCATGATTTCGGATCAACTATCGACGGCGTCATTTACGCGCTATAGGCGTCTGTGCGCGTTCGAACTTTGAACCCGACGTGTTGACAGCGAAAACAAGCCCATGGTATCGTTTGCCAACGCCATGGCATTCAATACTGGAAAAAAAGAGGTCATTGCATGCTTGCGCGTGTTTACTATTGGTAAGCACGACAAATCACCGTTATGTTTACGGTTTCAGACTGGAAACTTCCAGTAAAAAAAAGGGCATCGCTATCACGAGGTGTTCAACGGACTGCTCGCCGAGTGACGTCATCGAGATGACGTTTTGGGAGACGCCATGTTACGCGCGTATGATTTTCATTCTGTAAATGTGTTAGCGAGGAAATCAATGGTATTTCGGGCATAATTGCATCCTGCAAAATTAATGTCAAATATGATAATGAACGATGTTATTAGAGCTGGAGATTTGGGGCGACCATGAAGTCTGTCCATGGTCGCCACAGGAATGACAGGATGATTGAAATGCCTGTTTCCTTTGAGAATAGTTTGGGTTGAGGGGACAAATGCGATGTTGTGAGATGAAAACACCAGAAAACTTTATTATTTACCTCCGAGGCTATATTGCAATTATACGTCGAGTGTTTGTCCCCTCAATCCCATCTAAACTAATATATTCTCATGGAACCAGACATTTCAATCACCCTGCCTCTGACCCCGAATTTCTAATCCTTTTAAAACATTGCACCGCATAAACGTAAGGACATCGAATGTTTGGTTTCATCCCAGAGATGCAAAAGTCAGTCGGATTATGGCAAAACTTTTGAGTTTGTATCGGCTATAGGCCAACAAGATGGTACCGAACGTGACCCTTCCTGCAGCGTGCCAGTTTATGACCGCAGAGCAGAAATTGTTTTCCAACTCTTTCAAAGGCTTTATTAAAAATGATATTGCGGTAAGGCAAGGGTCACGACCCTCGTCCACGGGCCTCTCCTCGCCAGGTGTAAGCACGCAGACGCGATTGTAGGAACAAGCAGAAAATTCTTGGTGCACGTTGCAATTAAAAGCAGTCTTCCCTTCAGCCACAAAACTTTTACAAGTGCATTACGGAGGAATATATAGGACCACATTCAGCATATGATTATGGAAAGGAATGCGAGGGATGGCTACTTTTCCCCCAGGGCAGGGGAAACAGACGCAGAAACGATATGGCAAAACAGGCCATGGGGTGGCGCGCCGAAAATATATATGCCCGCGCAAAAATTACTTTAGCCAACCTCAATCCGTGACAATTAGGATGGTTTACCATACTGGCCCGTGGTAATAAAAAAAAAACTACGAAGATGGAAAGAGTAAAAAAATGCAGGCTGAACGATATTCAACGGGTGATTACACGTGGGCCTATTTCGCACTCGAAGCATTATACCATCGCCCATAGGGCTAATATTAGCCGCACGACGCGATTGGCTCGTACCCCATTTTTCATACGTATGGGGGGTGGATGGCTAATAATAATAAAAAATTGCATAGTGCATGCATGGGACGGGGTAAAAAATTGAAAAGAAAAAAAAAGTGGATAAAATGCATTGTTAAAAGGCAACCTGTAGGGTTTGTAGTTTACTTCTTCGTCGGGCTACGGCTACATATGTGTAAGGTCGACGGGTCATGGCAGGTTAAACGCTGGCCAATGCTCTGCATGAACACGTCCGCGCCATCCATTGAACAAAATGCTTAATATATACGCAACAACATTATCCCGACGTGTTGTCAAATATGGCAAAAGGTGCAGCCTGTCTAAATAACAACAACCTTATATAAAAAGGGCTGGCGCAGCCTTTATGACGACTTTTAACACAAAAAAAAGTCGGTTAAGTGGGGGTGCATGATTTCATATTTAGGATTCGTGACCTGACGGGATTGCTTTTTAGTAATACAGTATTATTCGAGAAATGACCGGATATGAATGCGAAGTTTTTCTCTCCTGATCTCAATGATCTTTGCGAATTGCGCGAAACTGGGTGTTCGAAATTGTCTCATCGCCAAATTGTCAGAATTTTCAATTCAGAAATGCTGAATGTGAAATAAATATCCCATTCTTATAGAAGCCTTGGTATAATGCGCAGAAGGCCTACTGAATAAATATACACGAAAAACGCATCGTTTTTGTGAACGCTTTACGTGAATTTTCAAAGCTTATGAAAAGTTGTAAATGCAGTTTGAGCATCTATAGCATACAGTATTTAGGAACGAAAAACAAGCTACACATTTCAAATTTTAAATTTAATGTAATGCAACCATCCTTAAAAATTTATACAGTACATGTATGACTCGTATAATGCCATATTCAACATGCCCTTTTACTTCGTCCTCGCGCAATTAAGAATACGAGTCAATTTGCTTAATTCGTATACGTTACTTGTTTGCACACATCGAAGTGCCATCGTTGTTTAAAGATATACTTCATTGATTATATGGTCATTTTATCTTTACACCCTGGATATTTCAAAGTATGGGTGGTGTATAAATAGAAATTTTCTCGAACCAACAATTTATTCCAGAAACATTTCATATTTTCTCTCCTGTTAATCAATGACTTATAGACCACCCAACAAATCAGACTTTGCTTGCAAAAGCCTAGCTTTTATAATTTATAAGCATACTTCTAATGCAATTCAATGACCAATTCTTATTTTTATACTGATGATACTTTCCGCAGACTTCATTGAACGTAACAGTACAATATTCTCAAAAATTAAAAGCTCTAACGCTGGTTAACCGAAATTAAGTGCAAACGAGGAGCAGGAACGTATACTCATTTTTATACACACATGCACATCAAACTTGTTACACATGCAGTGACAGATTTCAGTCCCAGTTAATATTAGATTTACCCAATAATTAGATCGCAAAATAAAAACGTAATATGTATTAGTGCAAGTAAAATTAGTCAAATTACTATTGTGATAAAATAAAAGTACGCGATCTTTTACCGAAAGTTTGCATCAACGAACTAAATATACAGACGTGCGCATCGCAAAATTCCTGGAAGATCGAAACAGCTCGTCGTGGCCAGGCGTGCACCACGTGACCCGAGCGACCCGCCACTTGACCCCGAATAACCTTTTCGCAAACACGAGGCACACCCATCTCTACCTGTCTTGCCGCTGGGCACCCACCCATGGGAAAGGTCCAGGCGCGAAGGTTACACAAGCCAGGGCAAAACCCGATATGGCACTTAAGCTTATTTATGCTAATGGCGAGTATTCTCGGACGATCATGCGTTTCGATCAAAAGAGTTTTTTGAAAAGTTGAAGGTTACGAGGATAGAGAAAGGAGAGGCCAACCGGGATAAAAAGAGAGGGCCTGAAGATGCGATTGAAAAAAAAAAGAGGGTGAAAGAGCAAAAGGCTAATGAATGGCCGAAAAAAACCAAAAAAAAAAAAATAAATAAAGGAAGGGATGACAATATGAGATTCAAACCGTCAACCGTTTGTCTCAAACCATTTCAATAACAATACTATATACTAACTTTCCGAACGTATCTTCTCATCATTTCTAACTGAACTATCAACGATCCAATTTTTGGGTATTCTTTTTATTTGCAGTCAGCCAACGTTACCTCTCTCTCACTCGGAGCGTTGCAACTCGAGGATGATTTTCTCGAGAGTCATCCTCAACTTTGTGGCGTTTCTTTTTATGGACTTAGAATAATAGTCGGCTATAAGATGATGATGGGTTTTTAGAAATGTTTTCATTATCTTCGCTATTGTACTTGGAACAATGTGGATATACACGGTGCGAGTTACGGTTATTGGAAGCACCCAAAAAAAGTGGCAGGGGCAGTTCAAAAAAACGTAACGATAACGGAAGTCTCCATGGTCACTCAGTTGATATAATAGGAATGGATTTATGACGACGAGAGTAAAAAAGTGAATATCAACCGTTTAACGATCCAGACTACGAATATTCAATAGTGCTCATATTCAATAGTTGCTCATAACGCGCATAATTAACATCAACTTACCGTTAAAAATCAACTATTCAACTCCACGGTAATAAAATAAGAACAGAATCAACTCACCAGCATTGTTGATCGCATTCTCCCAGTTAATTAAGTACATGGGGGTCCTTCTGCCATTGCAATAGTCGCTACACGTACACGCACAAAAACCGGATCCTGAAAATAAAAAAGTATATTACAAAATTGGTATCAGTTTTAAACTCCAATGCAGCAATTTAAAGTTTTTTCAGAACAGTTATGCCGCACGTTTAACTGAACTAATATGTTAGCTGTGTAGGGTAAGATGAATAAACTCTAAAAATATTGAAGTCCTTGACAGATCCAATAGCAAAAATCTGCCATTATTTTAATTCATATAAGATGCTTTAAAGCACCTATCAAATAAAAATTGCGACCACTTCGCCATTATTGACCCCTATGAAAGGTATAGTATCTAAAGCAACATCGGAAAGCGGGCTTGTAAGACACAGAGTGGCACACGGATCACTATTGGTCAAAAGTGTAACCATCGATTGTATGCCGCCAGATGTACCGTAAAAACGTGTTCTGCACTCATCATGAGATGTTAATGCGCATGTGCAACTACAGTGCATGGTTTTACGCGGAATGTTTCACCTATAGCATAGCGCATGCAATGGCGCCACCAAGCACACTGATGATCACGCAGATATCAGCGTTCAATTCGCGCCCCAAAGCTGGAAACAAGAAGCCAAAAACAAGCAGGAAAGGAGCCGAAACAAGCGTTTCCTCTGCTCTTACCCATTCGAAACCCGCACGCTCAACGAATTTCATGAATTCGTTGTTCGTTCCATCCTTGCCTCAAGGAGTTGGGCACGCGCCATCATTTTTACCTTTGCATTTTCACATCTTACAACGCAAAGAGGTAGCCGGCATGGTCCAGCAGTAATTAATTCCAATTCCTCGCGCCTCGATTTCGTCCACCATTCATTCTCAATAAATTGAATTCGGCAGCAAGCAGAGTTGGTACCTCGGGTCTACTTTCTCCTTCCTTTTCCATTAATTGCATTCCATTTCATGGTCCGTTTCTCTCGATGGCTGTGGTCACATCCAACGATAGGAGCCACTTGATTTCCGATTAGAGGAGCGACATCGCGTATATAAACTGGTTCTCTCCATCAACCGGTCAAAGGATGGCCGAATGTCGCCCCCTTTGTCACTGTGGGCCATTTGAAAGTAATCAAGCTCGTCATTAGTTGAACCGGGCCGCTTTTTATTTATTTAGCGCATACCTCCGGCTGGGTGCTCGAGATGCTGTCGGCGCCCAGTGGTCAACACCTGCGGGACGAGCGTTAAAAAAGGTGTTCGGGAATGTCGCGACCTTTTGTTTCGGGCCACACTGAGCGTGCCCACGCCGCTAATAAATCTTTAGACACCCACCGGAGGAAGCCGAGCATTTTAAATACACTGAACGAGCAAAAAAAAAAAAAAAAAGAGCAGGGCCATCGCCTCCGTGACAATCGTGCGGCCACCATGATGCACTTTTGCGTTAACAATGTCCACCCGAAAGTTAATATTGAAAGATAAGCTGGACAACGATGAAATATTACGGAAATTAAGTATTTCCGAGACCCTATAGCACATCGATTTTTTAAACCAATTTTACAAGTACATGTATGTCAGAATTACCTACTGTGACTCTTCATGACTGGAAAAGGCATGCAGAGAGCTCGAGAATGCCTGAAAAAGTCAGGGAGAAGTCAGGGAAGATATAGCTTATTTTGAAAAAGTCAGGGAAATTTAACGTAGTCATGTTGTTGCGATCCAAAATAATGCTTTTACATGGTTAGCTCAGGGCCCATTTTCTAAGTAAAAATTTGAAAAATTTCCCACGTTTTCAAAGGACAAAATTAGTAGTAAAATTTTTCAACATTTTCCGAATACAAAATTGTCAAATTTTACAATTTTTTTTTTCAAAATTGTCATTAGAGAGGGAAGTTGAAAATGAAACTTCTGTGGTAACTCTGCTCTTGCCTCTTCCGTCTAAAGACAAGTGTTTATGGATGATTTCTGAAGACTATAAGACTTCGAATGAAGAGTATTCGCACCTGCTTCAAATTCCGTGTAAATGCATGAAATTAGTCGTTATTGGCTATAATTCTCGTTTTATCCATTATTTGAGAACCGCAGTCTGAGGAAACATCCTCACCTTATAGCTTCCTGCGAGTATCCTAAAAATTCCTCCAGCTTTCATAACAGATTCTGATACGAGAGCTGCATGGATATCTCGAGATATAAACAATATTTTGCGGGGGAAGGGTGAACCATTCCGCGAACGCAACGCCGTATTAAATCACAAATAATTACCGGAAGAACACTTATTCTACAAATAAAAGGTACCCTAAACATGCATCAAATTTGACAGGGAATGATATTACTACCACGCTATATTATTTTTCAGAAAATTCTTTTTCAGCGAAAGATTTTTTTTTTCTGAACTGGAAACATGGTAGTCGCCCTTTTGTTAAAACCTCCATAAAAATGGAGGTAAAAAAGAGAAACGCAACGAAAAATGTCAGCAACCGGTTATTTGTTCTACCTTCCATCCAAATGGACAACTGCGTGGTTCGTAATACCAGGTATATACACGAGTGGGATTCGGCGCTGGTGACGTCATCAACTCCCGTAGCGCACTACCCGGACCGCCCGACGGGCGACAAGGAAAGGTCATTATCTGAGCACCCGTACACGTGACCTTCAAGCTTTGATGGGTTTGGGTTGACGACCCCTTGCTTTCCTTTTTGCTCCCACCCTTCTTCCTCCAATCCATTTGCCTCTCTTTCCCCGCCGCATACTCAATATCACAACCCGAAATCTGGGTAGACGAGCAAAATGCCGGAGCTGAGGAATGCAAAGACGATAAGCACATCCCGATGAGAACTTATCGGGCTGCGACAAAAAGTTGGTCAATATTTGCGCCCCTCGTTCCACAACATCTAGGCAGCGAAATAGGGGGCGCTTATCTCGAGCATTTCGGCGATGCTTAATTTCGAGAAAGTTGTCTTTGGTGACAAAACTGTAGTAAAACCCTGCGTGTTAACTTTCAAACGAGTATCTGGTGCGCATGAACCAAGTCTGTTTATGCCCAAATATCCACAACCCACCGTCGATAGAATCGCCACCTAACGGCGGTGTACGAACTAAAAATTGCGGGGTTAAACGATGAATGCCACCTGTAGATCTCACGGGCTCACTTTTTAAAATGACGATATCCAATTGCCCAATCAGCGTGCGATGTGTCTCTCTTCGTTTAACTCAGTTTCTTATAACACCTGCAGGTAATATTAAATAACAAGCTATAAAAAGAGGAATACATGTAATACATGTAACAGAATTATGTTGAAATGATAACATCACGATTATATAATGTATAAATGTAGGTACACGAAGCCGTACAAAGAGGAATACATGTTTCTAATTTTAATTCTATTCTTTACCCTGCAGTCAGTACATAGTACCATGTGGCAGGGGGGATCATCGTACAATTTAAATCAAGACTACTTAGTCCGGTCATGATTGATCCCAAAATCACAATTTAATTAATTTTCCCGTATTTGGGATTTTAACGAGGAGGGTGGGATGGGA
>JAQGBX010002526.1:0-20097 GCA_034698745.1 Megaphyllum sjaelandicum | reverse complement strand
TTATGTTGGCACTCCTGTATTCGAAGGCAACATCGTGTGAAAATTTGAAAGGAATCGGTAAAGAACTTTCGGAGATATGGGCAGTCGAACAAACTAACCTTTACATTTTTATTTATATAAAACTGTACTAAAATATACACTAAAAATATATACTAAAAAATACTTTATACTAAAATATAATGTATTTTGCAAACGTTAGAAACAAGCGGACGTTTCGAAGATTCTTTTCCATGATAAATATTTGCCCTATGACCTAGCTCTTTAAGTCGCTCCACATTTTGCAATATTTCGACTCCCCAAAGGCCAAATTGCATTCCAGGGGCTTAAAAATTGAAAGCGAAACATTCTGTTCGCTTTTGTTCCCCTGGCAAGACGACGTCTCGTGTTTCGTTCATTATTTGCATTTCTGTCACTTCTCGAGTCTGTTGTTGTTGATTTTAATTCTAAAATATTGCCTGGCGTATCGGTTACGCGAAATATTCAAAGTGAGACTGCTTTTGGGAGGAGAGAATATCGATTTTTACACAATTATTATGCAAGGAGGTGAGTCTGCACAAATAAATTTGTAATTCATTATCGTCGTGAAACGACCTTCCTAAAGTGGGCTAGGATAAGCATGATGTAAGGTATAAACTGAAACACATAGTCTCTTATAAACCTCGTTAAGAAGAACTCGCTTTATACGAATTTCGGATAGTAGGAACTCGTTTCCAGTCACCATCCTATCCAATAAGGACAAATAACGTTGTTCTTCGTTATTACGAATTTTCGCCTTAAAGTTGCTTAAACTGATGAATTTTCGAATTCATGACATTAGCGCTACGTCCGTTTCGTTAAAACTAACTTTAGCCTGCTTTAGATAATATGAAAAAACTACGTTATGACTGCAAATTCCCTGTTAGAAATTGCTGCACCTTCCCATTCGTCCACATGGGGTAGGATTTCAGCTCTTATATTGTTGAAATCGCATGTTGACTTCCGCTACCCGATCGAGATTCGTCTTAACGAGGCTCTGTAATGAACGAATGGTTGAGCTTATACTGTATGTCTCAAAACTTCTCCCCTCGTTCGTCTTCTTTCGGGGAGTTTCCGAGTTAATCCCAAAAGGCGCCATTTGCAATCATCCCAATTAAGCGTTATTGCTACATGACTGCCCAAGAACGGAGATTGCTTATGAATGCTACGGAATTAGGAACGGGGGCTCCTAATGACGTAATTAGCTCTTGAAAACGATCTCGCAAAGTGGCATTATATTACTCGAGTAACGCATAATTAAAAGAATTTGCTAATTTTATGAGGAGCGTTAGCCACGTGAAAAATTATTAAGTTCGATGAGTAGTCGGGCTTTTCTATCGTGATTTGTAGATCAAAATTCCAGCCAATGATATCAAGAGAAACTGATTATAATGCCAATTTCGTTGATAACATTTCCATCTTTCGTTTGAAAACCTCATTTACGAATGTTTTTCGTTTACATTTACGTGTTTTGAAAAAGAAACAATTTTTTTAGTTCATTGAACAACATATGACGATGATGACTGCTTCATAATAATTCTGATGATGATGACGTAATTTATAATAATTCTGATGATGTCGTCATTGATAAAAATTCCGATGCCGTCATTCATAATAATTCTGATGATGACGTCGTTAATTAAAATTCTGATCATGACGTTGCTCATTAAAATTTTGATGTCATCATTATTCATCCATGCCCTAGGACGGGGGACAGGAAATGAGTTCGTACTATCAGAAATTCGTATAACGCGAGTTTTTTTGCACGTACACCAGCTTGCTATACTTTGACGTCATCATCAGAATTTAACAAAAGACGTGGTCATCCCCCGAATTTTAATGAATGACGTCATCATTTACTATGCAGTCTCATGCAGATGTTGTTCGTTTTTCATGGAAATGAAAAATTCATTCATTTAAGCCGATCATTATTCGGTCATAACCTAGGACCCGGGAATCAGAAATTCGTATAAAGCGAGTTCATCTTAACGAGGTTTCACCGTAGGGGGAAAACAATTTTTTTTTTCGTACCAGTTTTTTTTCCGTAAGGGGGCGCAACAGGCAATTTTCGATCGAATAAGGTTGCTAAGCGCCCCGACATCTAAACAGGGGGTTTATTAAAGTATATATCGTGACGAAATGCATATTTATGAATTTCCATTGGAGAAACTCGCTTTAATAGGAATGGATTCCTTCAGCTTTCGTTTTTTTTATTGCATTCGTAGGCCAATAAAACTAAAATGCAAAAGCCCGTAATATCAGTTTATTATCTGCAAGGCCGATGTCATATTAGAAAAAGTATCCAATAGAAACGACCCAGAAAACTCCGGAACAACTTAGCTATATACATGTATAGGTAGAGGAATATCGGATTCGAACGCACGATCGGTTGAACGCGTAAGTGGCATACCGAGTACAAATGGAAATTCGCAACACTCCTGCAGGGAAGCGTAGGCGGGGATTACGAAAAGTTAAGATTGGGTCCGATTTCGTAGATTTTTCTTAATAAACTACGACCTGATAATTTAAAATTTCATAAATCCGTCCAGGAGCATCCCGGAAAGCCCCGCGAACTTAGAGCATCGATATTATCGATCGATTCTTGCCGTTTTGTGTCGCGTGCGAAAAACTTACTACAACACGAAGACTCGGGGTGGGGGTGGACAGTGGCCTCGGGAGCGCTGTTGAGAGCCAGAAAAGGACGAGAGATTCAGTTGCACTTATATTTTGTTTCGTGTTTCAACGGCTCGATCAGAGTTTGCGGAAGTACTGAGAGTTCAACGCGTGCTTGAGTCGAATAAAATATGACTGCATGGTCAAGCTTTTCTAAACATGTTTATTCGGATTACGGTATACTGCATGTAACGTGATCAGTCGTCTTGACTTGTTTCTGACATCATTTCTGCTAAAACGATGCATTTGCGAGTTCCCGAGCATTCGCGCTACGTTTCGTTAAAACGAACTTTTGACAATATCTATATATATAAAATAGAAAACGACGCCATCTTGGTTTTTTATCTGACGGGGATTGAGTGTTTGTGGCATCCAATATGATTGGCCACTCATGGCACACCCCCCAGGAGCGTGGACTCCGTGGGAAATAACAAGGCCATAAATCTTTTTAAATTTGCCCCGGACCATAAAACTGTCAAACAATTAAGTTTCCGTACCCCATACAGGATGTATCCAGGGCATATAGCGTCATCTTTTGGAGACAAAGGACAGCTAAATCTAACTCCTGATCGCATAAAACGGGTTAGAAAATCAAACAACATTTTTACCCGGGCAAGGCCGGGTTTTACCGCTAGTTGAAAAATAAAAGAGAGCGTTAGAACGGGGAATTCCCCAATAAGTTTCCGCACCTTCCCTTTCGTGTACACAGTTCACTACGCGGGGTAGGCTTTATCGAAACTTCGGTGACAATGGTTTGTATTGTTAAAGTCGCGTTTTCTCTGACATCTGATAATACGAACTACGGTTTCGGTTAACGCGTGAAAGTCTTGTTTTGACCATTTAATTGGTTAATGTTTTTGATTCTTTCGTGAGAATACGGTCGAACCTCTGGTGGACGTCAACATTTCTTCGTTAAGGGGCCATTCCTAAAGGACGTAATCATGTAGGGGGATATAGGGGGGGTGGAAGTCACTGACACATTGTGGAAAGGGGAGGGAGGGGGGTATGACTTACTCGGACGTTCACTTGATAAAAAAATGCCAAATAAAATCAGTTACAAAAGTAAAAGGGAACTTGAGCGCAATATCGCATATGGTGATGTGTTAGAAACTGCAAAAGTCAGTAAACAGGGTACCTCCAGTCCTAGAAAACCTGGAAAAGTCTGAAAATAAAAGCCCAGGGTCTATTTGCAAACTTTCAAATTTTCCCAGTACAAATTTGCAAAATTTTTCTTTTTTCTCGATCGAGCATAAACTCGCAACATTTTCAACCTTTTCCGAGGTCATCTTTACAAATGTGTCCCCTTTTTCTGGAGGACAAATTTGGAAAAAATTCCAAGTTTCCCCGAGGACTAATTCCTCAACATTTTCAACTGTTTTCGAGTACAAATTTTCAAAACTTTCATAATTTTGCTACTCCAATGTTTCGGACATTCAAATATGGGGAGAGGAGGGGAGTTCTGATTGACCGGACACAATGCGGACAGGGGGTATAGAGGGTGTTAAATTTTTGGAAAATTTTGAGGACGTCCTTTTTTAAGAACTGAAAGTTTCATCGATGTTTGGATGAAACCCTACGGTCCTACCCCATGCACGTATACCGGTATGTATATGAATGGGAAGGTGTTGCGACGTTTATCGGGGAAGTCCTCGTTATAACGCTCCGTTTTTTTCATATTGTCTAAATTTCGTTGTAATGAAACAAAGCGCGAATGCTAGGGAACTACTTACACTATTATACATGTAGTTGTATCGGTGTGAACGAAGTTTTTGATAATCGTCATTGAGTCATCGACGCGTGTTCGTCGGACGTTGGCTGTTGTTTTTTTTCCCACCTTTAATCCACTGGCCCATGAAGTGGCGCTAATGGCATTCCTGATTAGCTTAAAAGCGAGCCTTTTGCCCAATGCGTTTCTAAGCAGTTGAGTGAGCGCAATTTGCAAAACGGAAATGGTTTTAAAAAGCCTATGGGCCAGCGGTCACGTGACGCTGTCGCTCGCAGCTTTTTTTTCTCTTCGTACCTTAGCTCTATCGGTAATGAGGATATTACTGAGAATTCATCGAAGAGAAAGTAATAACGCTGATATTACCAGATGGAACCGGAAGCTATCTCAGCGATGACGCACTTGTCATGAACAGAACGCTGCTAACAATTGCAACAATTTAGCGATATCGAACACGAACTACTCTCGCGGAATGATTGGATTTCGTCGAGAGACGGTTTACCTATCAGAAACTCCTGGACACGTCAAGAATAACGCACTATAGGAATTACCCTCCCCCTCTCCACCTATTTTCAGGTGAACGCCTATTAATTTTGGTGGTTGTGGCTACCTCTGTAAAAATAATTAGAATAGAACGCAAAAAAACGTGTTGTAAACATGTTCTACGTGTATATTAATTGTAGTACGAGTGTACTTCGTAGTGTAACTTAATGTGTTTCTAACATGGGACACCCTGTATTCACACTGTTCAGGCTTTAACTTGGAAATTCGTTTGTCACGTCAAAATCTGCTGCTAATTACAGTCGAATCTTATTAAGACGAATCTTGAGGGATGTCAAAATTTTTTCGTTTTAACAAAACAGGATGTTAACGATGAGAACTAAAGTTGCGTGTAAGTTCGGATGAAATTCAACCCTTGGTATATTAATGGGAAGGTGTTGCAACTTTTATCGGGGAATTCCCCGTTATAACGTATTTTTTCCCATATTGTCTAAAGTTCGCGCGAATGCTGTGGAGCTCGAAAAATTAATTTATAATATTTAAATTTGTGTTATCCTATTTTTTTCATCTTAAACGAAAAAATTTACTTTATGGGGATTAAAAATAACTTCGCACTATCAGAAATTCGCATTAAGCGCGTTGTTCTTAATGAGGTTCCACCCTATACGGATATATTCTTAGTTCTACCTAAAGTCATGTTTAGACACGTCCAAAAAGAATGTTACATGTACAAACATTCTTGAAAGCTTGGAAGCACTTCTTGTAAGCTGAGCCTGGCTCGGCTAAGCTTCCTTTGTGCGCGCCCTCATTTTAAAGAAATGCCGCATTCTTATCCCCCTTCGGCAGTATATAATTCTCATCATCATGAACTTTAGGAAAAATTATTCTATCCGTATCGAGCGCAATTGTTCAGTTCTAGGAATTGTTATTTTACGGGTATCATTTAACACAATTATTAAGCCCGTATCGAGCATTGTTAGAAATTATTTTATACTCGTTCGCACTCGAGCGACGATCCATTTTGTGACTATAGTTTACTTCATAATTCGTTTAATTGAATTCAGAATCGCGAAATGGATATACATGTAGTTGTAAAAACGTTTACGAAATGAGATGTCGAAACGCGCGACGCTCTCTCACTACTTTTAACATTTGTGAAAACATTTCTCATTTTCCCTCCAGACTGGATTTCACTTTCCGATTTTATCTCCATGTATATGAAATTTGATTGCCGAGCAGATTATCTTCCTACTTTCTCTCGTTCTTTCTGTTTATCTCGTTAATTCCGAGCTGTAACCTTTTTCCCGTCTTTAAATTAAAACGCGAGACTTTTCATTTCCCGTTCAGGGACGTCATCTAAATTAAGAACCGAATCGAGCCAGCGTTTTTGATATTAAACGCGTATGACATCATCATTTCCATCCGTTTAATTTCACCTCCTCGGAACTAAACAGGCAGAAACCCGCAATATCTCTTTCGGCGCATCTTGGATTTGTGGTTTTAGTTTTTGGTTTTTACTTTTATCTCGGAGAGAGGCTGTTGATGCATCTTCCCTTGGGAAAACTTAACAGCTAGAAGTGTCAACTTTTATACGAGACTTTTATAAAAAGAATTTGAATAACCATAGGTTTGGAAATTGAAGGTGCGTGGTTTTAAATTTAAAGTTGGAAAAATAAAAGACCCAAGATTTAACCTGATACTCGGTTAAATTCGCTGATTTTCTTATTTGTTCGTCACGTTTTGTTTCGCTCGTTGAGTCGAACCTCGATAAGACGAATCTGGAGGGAACGTCAAAATTTTGTTCTTTAAACCGTATAGTTCGTATTATCGAGAGTTGGGCGAAATGTGATTTAGCGATAAGAACTACAGTTTCATCAGAGTTTGAATGAAATCCTACCCCTTGTAAATGAATGGAACGGTGCCGCAACTTTTATTGGAGAATTCCCCGTTATAACATACCTTTTTTCATATTGACTAAGTTGCATCAACTTAGGTTAAAATCTGAGTTTAAAATTCACCCAAGACCTTGGGTTAAAATTTGAACCCATGTTTACCTTCGGGTTAATGTTTGTGTTGCATCAATTAACTCTTGATGAAATATCCCCAGGGTTATGGAACTCATGTTTTACCTGCTGAAACCAAAATGAAGGACGGGAAAGGAACTTAAGTTTCACCAATGCTGCCAGATTGGGCATCCTCGCCCCCTGTCTGTGTGACCAGGTGGTGTGGCCTGCACAATTCCCTAGCTTCATCATGCAGATTCATCCGTAGTGTCCGCCATGCTGTTTTTCCTAATAACCCTATAGGTTAACCATGCCTAGTCCCTTTCTCTTCATTTTTCCCCTATCCCGTGCTTGTGCAATACAACGGGCCAAGAGTCACGCAGTAGGTTAACCCTAGGTTATTCTTAACCTCTGTTGGTGCAGCCGGCCTAAAAGTTTGTTTTAAGGTAACGTAGAGCGAAATGCTCGAAAACTCGAAAATGTGCGATATTCTAGTCAGGAGACTGAATAGAGTTCGTGCCATCAGAAATTCGTATAAAACGAGTTCTTTTTAATGAAGTTCCACCGTAATCAAATTTTCCTTCGCGCTCGTATCCTGTGGTATTCTAATCAAATCTGATCAGCTAAGAACATGTAACTGGGTTGAAAAAAGGAGTAAATTGGTGGTAGTTTTTTTACAGTAGCGCCCTCCCGAGGGCATACGCGTTGGCGCCGCAAATAGGAAAACTCAATCGAAATTAAAAGCGCTGAATATTCGTCTAAAATCGATCGAGGTTGGCATACCGTAAACTAAAGTTTTTCTAAAAAAAAAAAAAAAAAAAAAAAAAAAAACACCCCCGAGGAAAATTAGCTTAAATCGTGCCAATTTGCGTTCAATTCAGGCGCTGTCGACAATTCTAATGGATTTTTGAGCGATGTTCGAATACAAGTTTTTGTTTTGAGGTTTTAAAAGCACACGTGGCAGGCGTATGAAGCAGGATGTCATATTTCTGGCACATTTTTATGTAAATAGAAGAACTTGTGGAGCAGTTGCTTCGGGCCTAATTCGCCGCTCTTTCGGGTTTGAAGATTTCTGAGATGGTTTGAAATGGCGTCGAAGGTGTCCAGAGGGCCAGCTGCGGTGGCGTCGAGAGGTTCGATAGAGGATATGCTTTGAATTTTAATGCGCAAAATTCACGGAAGCGATATTAAATAAACAGAACGCCCTAGCTGCAACTACCGAATCAGTAAAATTACGTTTAACGAGCGATGGTGAAATCCTCTCGGGGGAAATTATTGCCCATGTTGCATTTATGGAAAGTCGCTGGTGGCAAAATTTAGATTTAGATTCACCCTTCATCAGAACCGCACAATTTGTTTTCGAGTTCTCGGGCATTCGATCGCGCAAAGTTACGTTAAAAAGAACTTTAGACATTTTTAAAAAAACAGAAAATACATTATACCTGGTAATCGAGTGAGTTTGCCTCGCTCAAAAAATGTTTTAAGCCTCGGGCATTTGTTAGAGATATTTAACGTCCACTTCTCTCAACATCTTTCACATTTCTCAACTGACCAATCCACTCCTTGAATTACACGTTCTGGCATTACTCGGACCTTAAACGTTGTCACGCATTTCTGTTCCTGAATTGCCTTCCAAAGTTAAAAAAAGCTGCTGAGCTATTATCTCCTAGAACTCCTATCTCATTGGAACGTATCTTTTAATGTTGAAATATGTTCAGGAATGATGGAAGAATCTTTGTAAACAAATTTCATTAAAATCCATAGCGTTTTTCCACGCCTCGTTCTTTTAAGTAATTGCGTATAAAGTTAACGACCACCCCTCTTATTTTATAGCAGATTTTAAGATTTTATCTTAATTTATAGCAGCTCACGGCCAACTCTAGTAGGACATTTTTCTTTTCTGTTTTTAATTTCTAAAGGGCGCTCCTGTCCGCAATTTCGTTTTATTTTCGTAGAATGGCGCAGTTGCTTAGCAATAGGACTATTTATCATTAGGGATTAGACGGTCCGATTGTGTGAGTCGGAACGATGAATCGAAGACGACTATATTTTGGTATTTTGAAAATTCCTTCCCCCTCCGCTAATGATTTGGAGGAGCTCTCGCGAGCACGCCATATTGCCATCGTCTCTTCTTCGTTTTAAACGGATGCTGAGGTACACGTGATGGCTTCCAAATTGGGCTAAAACCTATTAGGGTGAAAGAAAATGGCTCCAATCGACGCCCGTTACGACTACTTTGGAAATCGATAAGCCCAGAAATCAAAGCCTGCTTGTTTGCGTATTCATCTACTAGTTGTTTCACGTAAGGAGCTCTTTATAGGATACGAAAGAATTAATTAGTTGGTTGGGCTCTGGGTATACGCTATCCGTGGCAACTATTGTTTTTTAGATTACATTCAAGGGTGGAGAACAAGTTTTCACTTGTTCAAATAAAATCTCATCTACTAACTAAAACGAACTTTTTCGTGTATAGCCAACGGTGATTTTGATGCATTTCTTGGAAAGTCCTGAATCATAGGTGTATATCATTTTTTTGGAAGATTTAACGTGTACGTTTATAGAGGGCGTGGGAGTCATCTATATCCCCGCGTCGGGGGAAAAAAGCTTTAGAAATATACTGTATGTTCGGAAATGTATCTTCAGAATACGCATTGATTGGAAAATCCGAGTTATTTCCAAATATCGCACTGTAAATATTTTTAAAAATCAACGAAATGCATTAATTAGACCGTATGCTAATACGTAAGTTATTTTATAATAACATTTAAAATAAATTTTCAAATGATTTTTTTTTGTTCATCGCGCATTATCTTATTTCATACAAGTATTAATTGCATTTGCATATAACGCGTGATCGAAACATATTTTCAAATACAAATTTGTGTAATATTTTTTTAAAAAAAGATAAAATACCTTATTCCATATTTCATCGTTGAATGATGTTTTTTTTTCAAATGCGTTGCTGGATTATATCGCATAGGTTACCTCAATTTGACAAGCATTTAAAATATACATATTTTAGTAATTAACTTCGTAAATATATTTCGCATCATAGCGTGAATCTTAACGTATTTTCATTTACGAGGGGTGTTAATTAAATCTCCGCAATCATTACAAAAATAAACGGCAGTATGGATTTTGATGAAATTCGTTGGAAAATCTTCCATCATTCTCGAACATATTTCAACATTATTACATTAAAAGATAAGTTTCAAAAATTGCAGATGCTAAAAACTTGGAAATCAAAGATGGAGTCCGAGGAGATAGTGATTCAGTGGCGTTTTTGTAAATTTTGTAGTAATTTCAAGATCAGAAATGCGTGACAGTTTAAGGTCCGAGTAATGTCCGAACGTTCGGTCTAAGAGTGGATTGGTCAGTTGAGGAATACGAATGACAGGAACTCTTGTTTCTATAAACAGTAAGGAACATGTTGAAGGAACGATCATTATAAACAGGCATTTCTTCTTTCGTTTCTTCCAACGTGGACGTGGCTTTAGATTAATATCTTGATCATTAGATGAAATATACTCGTAATGACGATGTCGTTAGATTTTGGAAATGATAAGAGATAGTGAACGAGACACAATCCATGACTTTATTGCGTGTTCTAGTTATTAGATAAGCACGTAATAAAATCATTGTGGATTACGAGTCTAATTCACTATCTGATGTCATTCGATGCGCTCGTAGATGCCGATTTTGTTTTTAAATGATGCTTACGTGTAATGTTCATAGATGGCGTTGTATGCTGCTATCGATGTTATCGTTGTATTCGATGGATCAAAAGTGTTACCAAAATGCACCGAAGTACAATGTGTTTGACATTGAAGATAAAACAATATAGATCGAGATACTCAGACAGATGCTTTATTAATCGTACTTTGGCAGTCGTGAAGTCACGTGTGCAAAATTGATTTATAAAGGTCACTCGAGGTTATCTCGGTTTTTAACCTAATGAATGCATTTCTTTTGCAAAAATGTCTTCACGACTGCCAATAGTGCCATTCGAAAAGATTCTGTCAGAGTACTTAAAAATTAATCAAATACTTAGTAATATGAAATGTAAAGTATTGTGTGATATAATAGGGTACTCAGATAGACCCAATGGACCTGATGCAGATTTCGTCTGCATGCCGGAAGCACGTTCTTTTAGTTGTTGGTTAAATGGAAAGATCATGTGATGCAGCCCCGCACATGTACGTCATTTCGCATAAGGTACATTACTGTGTCAATTCTGTACACTTGACTCCACCGATGCAATAATATGATTAGTAAAGCTCGTGTCCGAGTACACCTACAAGTATTACGTTAATGCTTAACATCCGCAACGATCTTGAAATGACCAGGACCTTCTCTTGCTCCTTAATCATTAGCCCGTGAATTGAAATTTGTTGTCTTTATTAGTTTTTTCAAGCTCTTGAAAGCGGTGATTGGAGATTAAAGTATTGAGCCACCAAATAGTTTTAATTGCTGAATTTGCTCGTAATAATTATAGTAATTGTTGTTCGTGTCGTTAATTATACCGAAATTTTCGAGGCAGAGTAATTAGCCTTAAGCTTACAACGGAGACCAATTAAGATGTTTCGAAGCAATTGCCAGCATCAATTTTTAACTTTGCACCATTTTAGGGCCGGATTTACAAAATTCCTTTAAATTTTAGTCTATAATCGAAAACCATTTACATGCTAATTGACGTTTTAACGATCAGTCGGGCCATTCAGTACATGTAAACGATTTTAAGTTAATTGTCGAATTCAGTTTAACGCAACGTTATCTTTCCCGATGCAATAGGAGCACCGAGCACATACATTATGCATGTATGCAATGTCAAACTTGCTAAAATTGCAGTCGAACCTCGAAGAACGTAAACACTTGTTCGTTTAAACCCTATTTCGTATTATCGAGATTCAGACAAAACGTGGCGTCAACCATAAGAACTAAAGATCTATCGATGTTTGGATGAAATCGTGCAACTACGTACGGTACGTCTTTCCTCGACTTAAGGGGGTAGTTTTGGAGTTTAAAATGTCTTATTATTTGTTCAATTATTTTCCGATTAAATTTCCGAAACAAATGCTGGAAATGTGTCCGATTTGTTCGGAAAAAAAATGTGAGATTAAATGTCCGAATAAAATGGCTCAATGTCATCAATAAAAATTCTGATGGTGCCGTCATTTATTGTGTGATAATTAATTCAATCGGACATTTTTAGGTTTTCCGATTACGTCCGTTTATTCATTCGGTCAAATCTCCGGAAAATGACTGACATCAACAATTCTGACGGTTCTGATGCATGGTTCCTCTAATGACGACGTTCCATTTTTTTAGGGACGTCATTCATAATTATTTTGGTGTGACGTCATTTATAAAATTCTATGATTACGTCATTCATAAAAATTCTGATGCTGACGTCATTCTTTGAAATTCGGATGGTGGCGTCATTTGTGAAATTTATGGTGCTGTTATTTCATGTACTTAAATTCTGATGATGGCGTTATCATTTACAGTATACAGCTCCAGTTGTTGTTCTTCGTCTAAAAATTTAAAATTGCATGATGGAAGCTTTTTTTTTTCATATTGTAAAAGTTTGTTTTAACGCAATGTAGTGCGAATGCTGGGGAACTCAAATTCATTCGTTTTAGCCGAAAATTTGTAATATCCGATTTCGGAATTCGTCTTAAACGAAGCAATTAACGTTATTCGTCCATAGCCAAGGACGAGGACTGGAAATGAGTTCGTGTTATAAGAAACTCGTATAACACCAGTTCTTTTTGATTAGGTTCCACTGTATTCTATTTTATGTACTTAATCGGATGACATTCGTACTTTTTGTTGCAAATTTTTTATTTTCATTTTCCGTTTCAGATGCCGAACACCTCACATTAACAAAATATTCTCTAAAATGTTCAAGATTTCGGTCGTGTTTTAGTGCGTTCTTCCAAGGGTAAGTGTTGCAAACTTCTTCACATTATTACGTCATTGTTCGAATAGCGATGGCGATCGCAGCGCCACCGAAAGCCGGCTTATCAACTATTAAATTTCAGTTTTTGAAGCTTATAAGCTTAATTGATAAGCACTGAGGAGAAAATAAGCTTTCAGGCTGATTTTCAGCTCCGCCGACTGCGAATTGCCACTCCATCTAGTGCGCATGCGTTGATTAGGAAGCTTAAATTTGCGAGACCTAACTGATGTTTTCAGTTTTCAGCCCTTTAGGATTTTCAGACCTTTCAAATTCTTGATACAAGATGTTGAAAACGTAGAGCATCGCGAACTATAGCTTTGTATTACTTTCTTGGGAGAAGTTTACAATTTTATTATTTTTTTATCTTCAAAGCCATTTTAGACCTCTGTGTATTGTTTGAAAAAGAATTCAGATAAATATATTTTCGATAAAAAAATTTTAAAAATTAATTTTATTTGATCTTACCGGTACATTTAAAAATATTAGTGGAACGTTTAAAATATTATCGGAACGTTTAAAATAATATCGAAAACTTTTAAAATATTATCAGAACGTTTAAGATGTCAGCAGAACGTTTAATGTTAGCAGAACGTTTAATATGTTAGCAGAATGCTTAATATGTTAGCAGAACGTTTAATATGTTAGCAGAACGTTTAATATGTCAGAAGAACTGTTTAAAATGTCAGCACAACCTTTAAAGATGACAGCAGAACGCTTAGAACGTCATCAGAAAGTTTGTTATTAGCAGAACGTTTAGAACGTCAGCAGAACGCTCAGAACATCAGGAGAACACTCAAGGCGTTCAGAACGTCAGCAGAACGCTCAGAACTTTTAGAACATCATCGAAACGTTTGAAAAAGTTATCGTAAACTTTTAAAGTGTAAAAATAAAAACATTAATTTAAAATACATGTACGGTTACACCCTATTATCCGGGATTAGAATATTTTTCGGTAAGGAAACGTTCGTTAACTAATAAGCTTAAACTTAACAAACGAAGTAGCTCGTAATTATGAATTTACGTATATAATTATCGGTTATGTGTGTAGTAGACACATGTTTTACTTTAGCTTTATAGTTTAACCCCCGAATTTGGGTAATCATTTTTGTTAATAGCACATCATGCAGTGATCTCGGGGTACGTAATTCATCGCCACTAACTACGGATTATGAAGTCGAGCTTCGCACTTACTGGTGTTTCTTTTTTCCGGTTGGTTTCGGTTGGCTTTTTTGGCTTTTTTTTCCAAATCGCTTAATGTAATCGATAATACATAAATGATTCACATCGCGCTGCCATATGTGAAGTTCGACGTAAAAACGTGGCAAGAATAACGCCAGGGTCTTCTTAAGAGCAAAAAAAGCTGGGAAATGAAATTAGTTTTAATAAAAGTGCCTTTGTTGCATTATATATATCGGCTTAAATCGTTTTAAGTGGAAAATCGTAAGAGCGGAGTTTACTTTTCTAGTGGGGAAAAAAAGGGATCCTGGTTTCGTTGATGGGTGTACTGGTTTCAGTCACTGCATTTGTATAAATGTGAGGGCAAAATGAATTCTTTGATCTCTCTCAAATACCGTAACTGAAAACCAAAAACGCTCCAAAAACTCCAAGGTGCATTCACTTACTGAATGTCGAAAGGTTGGCAGAATATATTGGAGACCTCTAAAACCATGTGTTTTTCTTCAAATTGCGCGAAGATGGGAACTTTGGTTGATTTGATTTAGGCATGTGCAGTGCAGGCCAGTATATTACGGTACGATTGCCATTGGTAGATGCTTACTTTGGTCAACTTATGGAAAACAGATTCGGGTGTAGTATCTTGGCTTCTGCTCTACTTTCTTCATCGAGTCATTACACATCTCCTAGCGCTTGAGGAAAATGAACAATATTTCAGTGCTGCCAGATAGCGATCGAGTCTTCCCGTAGTAATTGCGTTATTTTAACACGTTTTAGGTATGATCACACGGTTAAACTCTGAACGGGCAATGCATATGCGATGCAATGCAATGCAACAATGTAATGTAATGCAGTGAAGTAATACAGTGCAGTGCAACGATGTAATGTAATGTAATGCAGTGCAGTGCAACGGAGTAATGTAATGTAATGCAGAGAAGTAATGCTTTGCAGTGCAACAATTTAATGTTATGCAGTGAAGTATTAATGCAGTGCAGTGCAACGGTGTAATGTAATGTAATGCAGTGAGGTGATGCAGTGCATTGCAACGATGTAAGGTGATGCAGTGCATTGCAACGATGTAAAGTGATGCAGTGCATTGCAACGATGTAAGTTGATGCAGTGCATTGCAACGATGTATGGTAATGCAGTGCATTGCAACGATGTATGGTAATGCAGTGCATTGCAACGATGTATGGTAATGCAGTGCAGTGCAACGATGTAAGGTAATTCAGTGCAGTGCAACAATGCAATGCAGTGCGATGCAACAACGTAACGATGTAATGCAATAGAATGCCGTGTATTACAGTACAGTACTGCAGTTATTTGTAGATGCTACTTTGGTAAACTTACTGAAGACTTGATAAATAGATGCAGGCTTAGTGTGGTGGCTGCTTCTCTACTTCCGAGGAAGGAGGGGGGAGGTGTACTTACTTCATCAATTTATTACACATCTCCTAGCACTTGAAAAAAATGAACAACACAGTGCTGCCAGATAGCGAGTCATTCCCTATAGTAACGCGTTATTTGAACACTAGTAAAGTGCGCACGGATGCTTAAACTCCGGTGACAATTCCATGGCCAACTTGCAGTTACCCCGACGTCATCACTCGACTCGGAGGTCTCCTGCAAAGCTTCACGCTGCATGCGGTTAAAATAAGGACTAATTTCGCTGCTACTAGAACGGCTGAATTTCTTCGACGTTACCAATCGGAGCTGACTTATTGCGGAAATTATAGCTTAATTAATGGAGCGTGACGCCATGCATCGTCAAGATGGCCGCTTGTTTTTACGGCGCTCCAGTTGCGAGTCAGCAAGATGTTCCCTCGACGCATCTTTATTTATTTTTCTAGTAGTATATTAAGTTTTTAAGTGCGTCATCCTTGCCATAAGCTGGCACCCATGCTATGTTTTCCCATTAGACCGCGGCTTCTCCCCCTTGTTTATTATGGCGCCCCCCTTAATGAATCGAACCGCGCAGCTGGCGCCCCTTACGACCCAGCGGCATTTGGCCCGAACAGGTAAATGGGGAAGATGCAAAAAGCCCCAAAAATAGCTTTAAGGGGTTTTAATGGCTTTTGATGGCCGCATTCCGGGCTAGCTCGCAAAACTACCCAGCCCTTAAGGGGACGTGGCAATTAGTGAAATCAAGGAGGTTGAGTGAAATATTGCTCAGCAGCGAGGGGCTATTTTTAGAATTCGTAATAATCGCTTTTCAGTCTCTTGATCCAATCTTGCATTTGGATGAACTCATTTTTGTCGATCGAAGAGGAAATGAGGTTTTGAACATGAGACGGTGGGATTTGAAGATAGCCTATTCTACGGATGAATTTAAAGATTTTTAATTTTACCTAATACGGCCGGTGGAACTCCGTTAAGAATAACTAGCTTATACGAGTTTTTTTTTTAATTTGTTTAAGACCAATTCAAAATTCGAATATTGCAAATTTTCGGCTAAAATGAATGAATGTTCGAGCTACAGAGCATTTGCGCTACATTACGTTAAAACAAATTATAGTCTGCTTTGGAAAATATGAAACAAAAAAGTACGTTAGAACGGGGAATTTCCCGATAAAAGTTGCAGCACCTTCCCGTTCATATACAGTACGTGTATATGTACGTGGAGTAGAATTTCATCAAATCTTTTGTAACACTTTAGTTCTTGTCATTGAAATCATGTATTGTTTGCCTTCTGATAATACGAACTACGAGCCTGGAGATTCGTCTATAAGGAAAAGGAAAGGAATGTTTAAAAGCAATAAAAATTACACGTAATGTTTTATAAATGGCAGAAAACTATATAGTTAAAAATGTTATGATATTGCTTTCCAAATTTATACACTTATCGTATTTTTCAATGCATCAAATAACATATTTTCCGAATAAACAAACTTATCAAGAACATCACCGTGTCAGTTTGTAGGCCTATAAACTTCATTAAACTTGAGATACATGTGCGCACAGTATTTCAGTTACACTAAGATCTTACATTTTATCTTAAACTGTTCCTATTTACTTAATAGGTTAGGGTCATTTTACGTTAAAGAGACCGCACCACAGTATATATATATATATACTAATGTCCGATTCGACTGGTCCAAAAAATCTGCACCGGTGTAGGTTACAAGGTGAGGCATAAATCTGTAGTCTTGTTGCACCTGCTGCCTGCAATAGTGACGATTTAACGGACTTATGCCCCACCTTGTAGTTTTTCACCCGGTGTGCACCGGTGTGCCCAGTCGAATCCGCCATAAAAGACCAGTAGGGTCACTCCGTGTCGGCACCTTTGATGTTCAAACGGCGAGAACGAGTCAACCGCGTGCACCACGATAGTGTATGATTGAGTGAACGAAAAAAAAAAACTAGTTCACTCGAGTGAGTAAGTGAACGACAGTTTACTCTAGTTCACTTCAATTCCGTTCAAACTAGTGAACTCGTTCAGTGAAGTAGGAGTGAGTATCTCGCTTAAATGAACGACTTTTCTATCTTACACTATTCCTGTGCGGCGCTGCTAACGGCTCACGGCTAAGTAAAAGTGGGCGGAGTCACCATACTGGTCTTTTTGTACATTGTGGACAGAACTTTCTTTTTCTAGAAATCTTTTTTGTTTACTTCGTGCTTCTTTCAAATCGATTCAAAAATGATTTTATTCGGCTTATTCTCTGCGCGTTTTTCGGTTGTTTACGTTTCATTAATATTTATATTAAACGTTGTTAGTTTCGGATTTCTTGACTGCTAACATCTTCTGTGTGTACTTCAGTTATTAGAGTAGCGCTGATGTCCCGCGGATATGAAATAAGTTCAAATTTTCTGTTTTCTTTATACTCTTCAATTCTGTTATATTCTTTAATGTAATAATTTCCGATGCTGTCAAATCAAGGGCATTATTATCCAGTTATTTTCTTACATGAACATTGAGCTTCCACCAGCTTTGAGATATAATTATAATTTTAAATCGGGTAGAATATATTTTATAAAAGTACACGAATGACATAAATTTTTTAAGCGAGTGGTCAGCTGGTGCTACTGTTTTTTTATACAACGTCTATCGAATAAATCGATGACTGTCAGGAATTCATCAAATTTAATCCGTAAAATCAAATAAGCCTAACCTCGTTAAGACGAATCTCGAGGGACGTGGAAATGTGTTCGTTTAAACTGTAGTTGGTATTAGCATAAGTCGTACAAGCAATTACTTCTATGATAACTAAAATGTCATAAAAGTTGTAGCAGACCCTATACACGTTCATTAATAATGTTCTCAACCTTCCGAGAGTGACATTAATAATGATCTTGCAGGGTGATGAAATTTCGAAAATTTGAAAAATCCGAATTGGGAATTCATCTTTTAAAAGAGGCAATTAACATTATTCACCAAATTGAAACTTGGTTTTCGACGCTGGAAAGCGAGTTTATGAAACTGTAGTTCTGGTTTCCGAGCAAATGCTTAAAGAAATGCAGATATTTTTATTTTTGTTCAATCTTGCTGCCCCAAATTTTGCTATCCTCGCAGCGCCTTTGTAAGCTGAGTTTGCCAACATACAAGGGTGACTTGAACTAAAAGTGGAAGCACACCGAAGGGACAAACTGAAATTTGGTTTCCGAAACTGGAAGTCTGGTTTCCGAACAAATTCTTAACGAATGATACAGTTGCTATGATTTGTATTTGGTCGTGCTGCCCAAAAGTGTGGCTTGTTCTCGCAGCACATTTGTAAGCTGTGTTTGCCAACCTACGAGGGTGACGTAAACTAAAAGTGGAAACACACCGAATAAATTAAGCTGAAACTTCATTTCCGAAACTGGAATTCAGTTTACGAACAAACGCAATTAACATTATTCGTTTATGTCCCAGGATGGGGACAGGAAATAACTTCGTACTACATGTATTAGAAATTCGTATAAAGCGAGCTCTTCTTAACGCGGTTCATTTATTAATTTATTAGAAACAATTATTTTGTATCCTCGTGTTTTTTTAAAATAAGATAACCTCTCGAACATGGGAATTTTTTCGATCGAAATCAAAAATATTGGTTTAATAAATCAATATTTTTTATTTTTATGTAATACGTAGTGACCGTAAGAGTCGTGATGATTATTTTTATCGATTTTCGTCCTTGTTTTCGTGCGGTGTCATGAACAATCCTTCTTATTTTTTTATAAGCTAAAACTTGGAAAGTTTGTTAGGCAGTAATTCGAGGAATGCTTAGTTTCTGTACTTTGTCATTTCGTAAATGGCCTTATTTCTCACTAATCCATTCACCTTGAACGGCTCTTCAACGATCATCTGTCATTCTTCAATTTGAAACACGTTGTATGAAGTTTTCGCATTTAGGCTAAACTACTATGCATATCCTCGTCGTTAAACTCCGAAAACCATTAGCCTTTAGTAGAAACGTGTGACAGTTTATATCTGACCTAGAAAACTGCGAGGAATGTTAGCAGTTTTCTTAATTAAGACAGATGTTATTTGGCCAATTGGACTGTTTAGCATCTCGAAGCATCGTAAATCTTATTTCGTGCAAACGAAATTTTTATGAGACGCGTAACATCTGCGTCACATTCGATGAGAGTAGAAATGAGGTTCAGAGCCAGCACTCACATTCTTGGGGATAAAATTGAATGGCTATTGGGGCGAATATACACTGTATTTGTTACGTGAATTTTACTTTTTTCTTAAGGAGAATTTATACACCTTTTTTGGTTAGGGTTTATTGGTTTATAGCCTACATGTAACGCTGCCCATGTGCTCTTAGTGCGCTCTGAAGGTGGAAACACACCGAGGAAACTTAACTGAAATTTGGTTTCCGAAACTAGAATGCAAGTTTCCGAAGCCTTTCTGAATTAGGAGTTTCCAATTACTTCAATCGAATAACCGGTTACGTTAACAGAGTGTCCACTTATGTAAACGCGAGTTTCCACTCACGTTGATCCAGTTTCCACTCACGTTGATCCAGTTTCCACTCACGTTGATCCAGTTTCCACTCACGTTGATCCAGTTTCCACTCACGTTGATCCAGTTTCCACTCACGTTGATCCAGTTTCCACTCACG
>JAQGBX010002525.1:0-20111 GCA_034698745.1 Megaphyllum sjaelandicum | reverse complement strand
CGAAATGTGAAACCAAATTCTTAGAAAAATGAAGTCGAATATTCATATTCCAATTAGTTTTAAGCCTTTAAAACATTACAAATTCATTCTTAATTCTGTCTCTTATGAGAAGCCATCTTCAATTCTATACCCTGCTTCTCTATGAACAGCATATTTTTGACTTTTATTTTGTCAACATTAAAAAAAGCCTCTGCCAAATCAATTCATTTTTCCTGAAATACTCAAATTTTAAAGAAATAACAGTTCACTTTTTAATAGGCTACATGAAAAAAAAACGACTTTTCCTCACTTAAGCTACATTTTTAAGTTAAAAAAGACACAAAGCATGAATAGTTGTGCTATCGTAAAATCTGTTCATTGCATAGTAAATGACGTCATTCATTAAATAAGTCATCATCGAAATTTAAATGACATCAACATCAGAATTAAACAATGACGTCATCATTAGAATTTCGCAAATGTCATCATAATTTGAGAAATGTCGTCATCATAAGAATTTTATAAATGACGTTATCATCAGAGTTTGACAAATGTCGTCTTCATCAGAATTTGACAAATGTCGTCATCACAGAATTTGACAAATGTCGACATCATTGGAATTTAAATAAATGACGGCATCATTGGAATATTAATGAATGAAGGCATCAGCAAATTTTTTAGTAAATTACGTGATAATTAAAATTTTAATGGATAACGTCATCATTAGGATTTTAATGAATGACGTCATCAAAATTTTAATGAATGGCGTCATCATCAAATTTTTAATGCGTGGCGTCATCGTTTACTATACTGACGTCATTTATTGGGATATAACATTTTTGAGACTTGATAGACATACTGTATAGTTCTACCTTAAAAAACCTAACAATTCAAACGAATGTGATTTTAATCTAAAACATTTACATGTAATTGAATATCTTTACAAATGACATTCCGAAAAGTGGTTTTTTGTACAGTATGAGCGAAACCATGTTACATGCTTGGTTACTTACATATTTTACCCGGCCTTTCCCGGGTAAAAACGTCTGTTTGATTTTCTAACCTCTTTTATCTGATCAGGAGTTAGATTTAGTTGTCCTTGGGTCCAAAAGATGGAGCTATATGATCTGAATACACCCCGGATGGGGTAGAACTGGTTTGACAGTTTTATGGCCCCGTGGTAAATTGAAAAGATTTATGGCCTTGGAATTCCCCGCGGAGTTAACGCTCTTGGGGGGTGTGCCATGATTGGCCAATAATATCGAAGCCAGTCAGCCAGTTAGCCAGCCAGGGCCGAAAAAGATGGCGTCGTTTTGTGTTTTTTTATATATAGATAGATAGATAAGGGTTTATTTAAAATATATATATTTGAGAAATATAGAAATTTTATTCCTTGATCTTCTTCATCACCTCCATCATCAATCATTTTCCTATTATTAATTTTATTTGTCCCTTTTGCGGCATCTTCGAAATGTTTTCTTATTTTTCTTTATATGATTCGCTTAAATCTTCTAAGATTCGCACCATCGCTTCTTCCACCATTTTCTCTCTTTCTATCTACTTATTTCCTGTTTGTTTGTTTTCAATTTCCGCTTCTTACGTCACGAGTACTCCAATACAGATGTTTTTTGCATTTATAGCTACCTCGTTCTTTGATACGTACGTTAAATGTTGTTTTTGAGAAATTACACGCTTCATTCACTCTTTTTATATATTATACCATCCATATGACAGTATTTATGTAGTCGTTCTGTCCCCACATCGAAAATAAATGCATTTGAAACCACATAAATTATTGTCATGCATTTTAAAATATATTTTGATTTACAGTAAATGCATAGAAAATGGCGTCATTAAACATGCATGTGTGTCGTCGTAATCAAAATTTAAATAAATGACGATCAGAATTCAACAATTACGTCACTATCAGACTTATCGTCACTATCAAAATGTAACATTGACGGCATCATCAGAATTTAACATTGATGGCATCATCGGAATATTAATGAATGACGTCATCATCTGCATTTAAAAATAAATTTTCATCAATACTTCAAAATGAATTCGCAACATTGTTGTCTCATCAATGCATTTTAAAATGCATTTTAAGAAAACAAAATAATTTTTGTAATGCATTTAAATGTTGCATTCTATACATATTTTCAAATGCATTTCTTTTCAAAGTGGAGCAGTGTGTTCGAACGAAAAATAACTGTTTAAAGACAGTTTGCATAATCAGCGATAGGACATTTAAACGCCGATTAAGCCACTTTGTCGAGCTGCGTTTTCGGATGGTTGCAAGTCACAGAGTGGCACCCGTTCTTCCACTGGCTTCTTTATGAGCATTTTCCAATAAGCTACGGGTGCCACCCTGCAAAATGGCGACTTCTATTTGGACCAGCTCGCTTAATATTTAAACATTTTCATACTGAGTTTGCGACCGTTGTGACTATAACTAGTAACGGGAATTGTAAAAATACATTTTTATTAACGATTTAATGAATTTTCAGGATGTTGAAAATATTTTAGGTATAACGGACGTATCATAACAATTTTAATAAAACATGGGGAAAATCAAAACTGTCACTATCAAGAGTGTTACCTAGAGATGAAAGTTTCCGTCAGTTTTAAGTAAATTATTGTATGTTTCTGAAGAAAGAAATATAAAAATGTTCCATTTTTAAACAGTTGCCGTTGCTCCACTTTTGCTACGTTCGCAACCTCTAATGGCGTTGTCCATTGCGTATTTTTCTAGTAATGCATCAGTGTGACTAACCACCAGGTTTGCTTTTCTTCCCTTCCATCCTTCTTCATATCAAACACCATGAACCAACCAAACCTCCAATGACCAAATAACTATACATCCGATGATGGACCAACAAACCAATCAAACCTCCAATGGCCATACTTCCGATGACCAAACCAACAAAATCCTCCAATGGCCAAACAACCAAACCCCCAATGACCAACAACAAACAAACCCAACCTCCAATGACCAAAACAACCAAACCATCGATGACCAACCTATAAACCAAACAACTATTGACCTTGATCAACTGGTACCACAACATCAACATCAACTAGGGCATAGGCAGCCTCTTCAGCGCCTTGAAGGTGGTCCGACTTCTGCGCTTGGGCCGCGTCGTCCGCAAGCTTGACCGCTACCTGGAGTATGGGGCGGCCATGTTGATCCTGCTGCTGTGCTTCTACATCATGGTCGCCCATTGGTTGGCCTGCATCTGGTACAGCATTGGGCGCAGCGATGCCGAAAATGGCGTCATGTACAGCTGGCTGTGGAAGTTGGCTAACACCACGCAGTTCCCTTTCACCTTAACCACGCTCAACGACAGCCTAAAGGCGGAGCTGTTCCACGGACCGCCCAGGAGCACCATGTACGTCACGGCGCTCTACTACACAATGACCTGCATGACCAGCGTCGGCTTTGGTAACGTGGCTCCAGAGACCGACAACGAGAAGATCTTCACCATCTGCATGATGATCATCGGAGGTAAGTCTGACCAATGATATTCCATGATGGTCCAGAGCTTTCACCTAACAAACAAGCTCCACGAAGATGCAAAGATTGATGACGTCATACGTGATAAGAGCCATCGGTATAATGTATTTTTCGCATTTTCAAACAATTAATTTGGCCATTAAGATGATCACTAAATTATTTCTTAATCGTTTTAAAAAAAAACATTGACCACGGAAGTGACCTCAGTAGCAACAATGTAAATATTAAGCAAGTTTGATATCTTTTTCTCAAAAAGTGGCTTTCAAGTTGACCAAAGTATTCATTGGTAACTAAGGTCACCACATCACCATCACTCTCTATTCCAAATTAGATTACCTAGTAAGAATCTACATTTTCTTCTACATTCCTTTAAGGATGTTTCGGTTATTTTAGAACAAGATGAATATGAAAAGGTTCTCTACATGGTTTTCAGGGCATTTGGTTATACGTACAATCTTTTGCTCTATTTTAAAAAAAAAAAAACATGTCTACCAAAGTCACGTCAGGCTAATCTATTTTTCATTCACACAAAATAAAGCCTAATGTGGTTTTAGGTTTGTTCAATCAAATTTGCGTTCTATAATACAGAATACATGTATTTGGAACATTTTGATAAAATCTTGGTTACTAAGATCGCCTAAGTACCATTACACGACCACCAAGAATTGCGCAGGAACCACAATGTAATCTCTCTCCATTGTTCATTCTGAAACAATATGTTAGTTTTTAAAAAGATGTCACCACTCTGATGGCAGGGCCTTTGGTTGTAACGTTTTGCTTACGTTTGAAAACAAAATGGCTGCCAAAATAACTTTCTATTCATTCATTTTCAAAAAGCGGTCTTTGGAACTACAGTAAAAACCCGATTTTACGATCCTCCATCCTATGAAACCTCCGTTTTATGAAAGAGGCTCCTGCCGATCACACCATGTGTTTTTTGGCTGGCGCAGACCTTAACTTTGGGAAAATTAATTAAATACATTAGGGTACCTCGTTCGAGGCCTGCTCGAAGCAGTAGTCCAGCTATTTCGAGTAAAAAAAATAATTGTTTTGACTTTGACAAAAAAAAAATAAAGATGGTGAAATGGAAGAAGATTCATGATTTTTTCAAACCTGCTCAACAAAAGTGATATACATGAACATATAATGTGATAAAATACTTAGAAAACTTAATTGACTTGTTTCCTATTTTTTAAAAATTGGTTTGAATGGCAAACTCGATTCTCTGAAATTTTCGATTTTATGAAACACCCCTGGCATCAATTAGGTCATAAAATTGGGTTTTTATTGTATACCAAAAATGTAATATGTATGAAAAAATAAACAAAAATTGCACACACAAAAAATATGCAATTACATGGTATTAATGAGACAAAAGTATATACGCGTATATTGTTTTGGCAATCAATCTTTTTTTAAAAAAAAGCTGTATGGATTTTAATGAACGTTCAGGCAGCGAATGCATGCCTCTAAAAAAACGCGTGTGGCTTGCGCCAAAGCTTCTAAATCAGCATTTATGACAGACAATGGCCATCCAATTCTCTGAGCATCTTTCACAGTTTCTGTCATTTCTGAACTTTTCAATCCACTCATAGACCCAACGTTTTTACATTACTCGGACCTTAAACATTTCACACGTGTATGCTGATGAAATATGTCTTCAAAAGTTAAAACAAACGTGCAACAGACCGCTACTGAGCCTCT
Organism: Megaphyllum sjaelandicum; assembly: GCA_034698745.1. Lineage (NCBI taxonomy): Eukaryota > Metazoa > Arthropoda > Diplopoda > Julida > Julidae > Megaphyllum > Megaphyllum sjaelandicum. The sequence continues at coordinate 14,911 of JAQGBX010002525.1, read as the reverse complement.
CTATCCTCGGAGCCCATCCTTCACTTCAATTCAATTCAACTCAGTACCCAGAAAAAAAAAAGTACTCGAAAAATCGAAAAACGCCGGAGCCCCGAAAAAACACGTCCGTCAGTCCAGCAGTGTGACTTTGTTTTTGTTGTCTTCGAAATTGCACTTGCTTCGAATTTGAAGCAAGTGCAATTTTTGAAACAATATCTTTTAATGTTAAAATATGTTCAGAAAAGATGAAAGAATTTTTCCACAAAAAATCAATAAAATTCATTTAAACCTTTTTTTTGTTTAATTGATTGCAGAAACTTAATGAACACCCCTCGTATATTATACATACATTAGTAAGCAGGGTGCAAAGCATGCAAGCTGTCCAAAAAATGAAAAACATATCTCTATTTAGTTGAGATATTTCATTACATCACATGGCATTTTGCACATTTACATGTATTCTGTATGTACGTACATGCAAACATATGCCCTGAAAACAAAGTAAGTTTTTAATATACAAAATAATTGTTTCATACTCTGAAAAATATATTTTTCTAATATAAAATTTAATAAAGTTTAAATAAAGGAATCTAGGATTACTAAGTATGAAATTTTTAAGCACTTTGTTTATAGGTCCTTCATAATTGTCGAAAGATTTGTAAACTTATTGTCATTTGTTTTGTAATGTAAAATTGTAAACTTGTCAATTTACCTGTAGCTCCTACAATTTCTCTGTAGCTCCTGATGAAGGCTAGTATGCTAAAACATCGAGCAAATTTAGTAAATTGTTAATGTGAATTGTAATTTTCAACTCGGCATTAAATAGAATATTGCCAGCCATTTTGGAGTCGGTTATCGTAAATATGAACTGATAATTGGTTGCCATATTACAATAGAAATTACAATTTAGGCCATATTAAAACAAAATTTTGGCGGCCATATTCATTATTGAGAGTTGAGGGATCATTTAAATTGCTATTTGAAATCTATTTAAACTTGTTTTTTGAAATAAAATATTGGTGGCCATATTGGAAATCTGTGAAAGGTTATCACTATAATATTATTATTAGAATTTGATTTTAAAATAAAATTTCGGCAGCCCTTTTGGGAGTCTAGTCAGTTATGGTAACCACTATTTCAAATTTGGTTTTAAAACGAAAATAGCATTCTGGCAGCTATTTTGGAAATCAGTCATTGAATCAGTCATATTGGCTGTTACATTTGAAGCCTGTGATCACGGGCATCAGCATCATTGTGTTCATTTTGAAATAAAATATTGGGTTTTAGATAAAAATATTTGGAAGCTAGCTGCAGTGGTACCCAGAGCTAACTTATCGTAAATACTAGTGTGTTAAAACAGGAGTAATATTGGAAGTCTGCAGTCAGTTACACAGTAGTACATGTACAGTGAAACCTGTTTAGAGTGACCACCAAAAAAAGTGCTGTGTTGGTCACTGTAGACAGGTGGTCACTAAAAAAAACAACCACAAAACCAAAAAAGTGCAGAATCATCATGTCCGAGGGTTAAAGTAAGATGTAACGTGACTCATCCGTAATCTGGTCACTTTATAAGGTACATTGGCAATCTAAAAATGGCAAAAAAGACAACGCACACTGGTCACTGTACACAATGCCAATAGACAGGTGGTCACTGGTCACTGTACAGAGAATTTTTATGCAGGAAATGTACGCTAGAAAAACAATGCACTAAAAAGTGGTCAACATAAACAGGTGGTCACTTTTTCAGGTTTTACTGTATAGGCAAAGCAATGTAGATTTTTTGGCAATAGGCTTAACCTGGCTCCTCTGTCTGTTCGCTATCTCTAGCCCCCTTTCTCCTCTTCAACCTCCCTTCATCCGATTTTTGGACTTAGCAAATGCAGTTGAACGCTAACGATGTCAAGGACGATCGTGTTTATTCGGTCGGGACGATACGCCGCACACCACTAGCTTGGCAACATCACCTATTATTTTAATGCCTCTTCTGACATTGACCTATGACGAGACGGCAAATGACGTCACGAGGAGCTTTGGAGTAGCGCCATGGCAACCGTCTTAGGGTGCTTACACAACAAAACTTTTAAATTAAGAATGTTAATTTTGTTACCACTAGCGCCAACCAGCGGGCAAACAATTAGTAATTTAAATGCATTACCAATTGTGTGCACGTTTGATGTTCGGGTGTCAGTGTCTTAAAACCCTACAGGGTTCCCCCATGTCCGGAAAAGTCGGGGAAGAAGGACTTATTTTTAAGAGTCGGACAAATTCATCATATTAATGCTGTCACAATCCAAAATTAATGTTGCCACGCCACGTGGTTAGCTCAGGGCCCATTTGAAAAATTTTAACCTTTTCCGAGGACATATACTAGTACATGTACATAAAAATTTTTTACTTCCGAGGATAAATTTGCCAAATTTTCAACAGTTTCGAAGCACAAATTTGCGAATTCTGTTGAACAGTTTCCGAGTACAAATTTGCAAAATTTTCAAGCATTTCAGACTACAAATTTTGAATATTTTTTTAATTTTTCTGAAAACAAATACAAATGTTTCCCTTCATTGCGGGGATCCGCCTGTCGCGGCCCCCTGGCAGAGTTATCTACAACCATATTTTTGTCATTTTATGCAATAGATTGGTCTTATCATTTTGATTTTTCTGTTTTCTTAAAATTCCTTCACTTTTGGACATCAGTGTATATGGGCGTGGCTCAATTTTTATTTCCAAGACGTTTATCTCAATTTGTCGCGTCACTGTGAAGATTGACATCTATAAAACAAGAGAAGAGTCGGCATTAATTATGCCTGATTCACAGGCGTTGCGCATGCGCACTTCGCTCTGTCGCATCCTGGTCCAACTTCTGCTTGTGTCCAGCTTCACACATATACGCAACCCAAGATGTCGGCCATTACCAACACAGGTTTGAAAAATACATAAAGTTCGCCATTCTAATATTATACTTTACATAAAAACAACAAAGTCGAGTGTGTCTTATTCCTCACATAATGTTCAAGTTCTTGTCAAACAGCTTTAGCGTAGTTTCAGCTAAATGACAATTGATTCTGCGAATTTGTCTATTGATTTGTTGACCAACTACTGTACAGTAGTTGAGATTGCAACTGACGAGTTGGAATTTGGCGGTTCGTGATTAGCATAGTATTTATGAATGTCCCCTAACAGGTTTCAGAAACTGAAACTTCCCCTTTGTGAAATGACAAAGAACAGCAGAACATTTTGAGTCACGGTCTTGACCTTCACCTTGAGGCTGGAATTTCGTTACAACAACGAAACCGAAGATCCTGTCGAAAATCGTCACCAAAAATTAACCAAATTCAAATAAAAAATTCAAATTCAACTTCACGCCTTATAAAAACGCTCCGGTTTTTCCAAACGGAAGCTGAAATTAGTGGCTATAGTGTACTGTATTTAAAAAAAGATTCAATTTTAATTAAATTAAACAGTCGCTAATCATCGTGATTGTGTTTGGCTCATGTTTGAAATTACCATGTGTTAGCTGTGATCGTTGGTTCCAATTGTTTTATAGTTTAATTCATTCCAATTGTCGTCTAGTTGCGTCCCAGTTATTGTCCGGTTTCTTCCCAGTTGTTGTCCGGTTTCTTCCCAGTTGTTGTCCGGTTTCTTCCCAGTTGTTGCCCGGATTCATTCCAGTTGTTGCCCGGATTCATTCCAGTTGTTGCCCGGATTCATCCCAGTTGTTGCCTGGCTTCATCCCAGTTGTTGTCTAGTTAACTACTGTACATGTAGTTTCACCTTAATTTTTCTCATTTTTTCATCCAAGTTTACATGTACTGTACATGTATCTACTGTACGTTTGATCCACTTTATCGTTCCAGTTCAAAACCTTTTTCATTCCAGTTATATTCTTAATTTTGGGCCAGTTTCATTCCAGTTTCGACATTGGGCTTTAGGGCACCATCTTTATCGCATTATTCCACACCCGCCCACGCGTGTCTAATAGTTTTTAATTAGCCCACCAGTCAATTTTTTTTTCTTCATCTGAAACGCAGTTGAGCTAAAGCCAGTTACGTTCGGCTTGAAGGTTATCTTGACAAAGCTGATAGTAAACAAAACAAAAAAAACCAAGAAAAAGGGTTGTCGGCATTTTGGTTTGTTGGTGCTTGGTCCACCCTCTCGCCCCTTTCAGAATCCACGTGGAGGCACATACCAAGGGGCTTTGGACGCTTGAATGCTGCCGCCTCAATGGGTTTGGCAACTGGATGGCAGACAGTTGCCAGAAGCAGAATATAAACAACTGGATAAGGTACATGTATGGGGTTTGAATATTTCACTTAGTTGTCTGCCCCGATTTGAAATGGGCCGTTGCTCAGCTGGTTTTGGGCATCTGAACTACTGTACGTCCAGTTTGATATACTGTGCATGTACTGTATAAAGTTGGATTTTTGTTCAGTCAGGGTTTTATAAGTAGTTTAAGAATCGTTTATTGGTTGTCAAAGTTCTGATAAAAGGTTGATTATCACTAACTCACCGAGTGCACGTGTTTCTGTTTGCCATGTTGAAAATAGCCTATTGAACAGTGTGTGATTTTTTATAGAAGGTCAGTAAAGTTGCTAGTTTGTCTAATTGTTGTTCTCAATGGCCGTTAACTGGCTAGCTTAGCTACCTGGTGAACTGGCTAGTTTGTCAAGAGCTGGCTATGCTGATTGATAATCAGGGTGATTGATTGGTATGACAATCTGGTTGATTGGCTAATTTGGCTGTTTGGTCGGACATAGTATAGAGAATTCAAATTTTCCATTATCAATTATTTTTAGGCTCAACGGTTCGCCTAAACTGCCCTCATCAGTAACAAACACTTGTCAAGAAACGAAATGTAAAGTTTACATCTCGATCAATTTCATAGAGGTTAGAAAACAACTGATATGATCGATAAGTGTTATCAACTGAAATTCGGGATAAAATTTGCAGCATTCGAACCTAATTTACATTTAAGTTGGCTTTGGGTGCTCTGGAAATCGTTTCCGGAAGTTGGCTACAAGTCTGGTTGACTGGCTAATTTGGCGGCCTGGTTAACTGGATAGTTGGGCTGTATGGTTGACTGAGCGGTTTGAGTATATAAATTGCACAGCCAATATTTTATTCTGCTGTTTTACGTTTCGGCCAGGTTTGGCCCTCTTGAGGATATACAACATTAAAAATTAAAAGAGTAAATGAGATTAGAAACCTTCAAACATGAAGCAATTTATATCCATAAATTTGTTTCCATAAATATTGTTACTTGATATTCCCTTCTGTGTTCGAAAATATTTCCTTTGCAAATATAATTTCCAGATAATGTTTCCAGAATAGAAAATGGTCCTATTTTGAGCAATGTATTTCTGAAAACAAACTGACGTCATTCCCAGCCAAGCCAATCAGTAAATACGAGCGTCATGTTAGCTTACCTATTTTAAACAGTGCTGTCATTTTAGTCAGGGATACACGAGAAATACCCTATGGATATATTCAGAAATACAATATCTGGGTATTTCAAAATTGTAATGTAATACACAATCCCTGAACATAATAGAACTAAAAATCAACATAATTAATTTCTTTTCAAGATAAAACAGCTTACAATTGCAGTAACACTAAAGAAAAAGAACTCATTTACTATTTAATTTTTAAATTTCATTGTTTTAAAGCTCCTGATTAGGACTTTGGATTTAAGTTTATTTATTTTGGAATAAAGGGGATTATTTAAATTTAAATTGTATTAAATAGCCCTGGATAAGAGTAGGCTTATAGTAATTATGAAAACGAAAATATGTTTCTAAAATTATTGAATTACAGCAATGAGGTTATGAATTTCATTAACTGGGTACTGTAAACGGTTTCAGTGTGGTTTAATATCGTTATATAACTGGGCGTTTGTTTGCAAAGCCTTAAATTACAGTTGAACAACCTTGGTTTGTCATTTCCAAAATATAAGTTACGAAAATTTACTGCAAATTGTTGGCTGTGGAACTTGTTGCTTTTTGATCGGATCGTACAATTTGCTGACATTAATTTTAATGACAAAGTGTTTTTGGCAATGGCCGCCCGTGTGACGTCACCAGCCAGCCAACAAACTGAACAAAGCGAGTTTCAAGCTTTGAGCTGTCTGAATTATGGCCATGATTTAAAAATACATTGGGGTTAAGTCTGGCAACACATGTGCAAATGTCATCCAAAAACATGTGGCAACAATTGCTAGTTTCTGCTGCGAGAGTTAATGCTCTTGTCACGATCAAAATGGCGGATTGAAGTTGGTAGTTAACTAAATTGCCAGGTTCGAACGTATAATTGTACCCAATTTGGTCCCCAATATGTTATGTAATTAACATTATATTTGCACAGATTTTATATTTTAAAATACAAATATCCAGCATATGCAAATGTTTACTACAGGTATTTTAAACTGTAAATACATAGTATACAAAAATAAAACCCAAGTGCAACTTAATTGTTGTTGAAAATGTAAGATGTTTTGAGAGATTTTTTTTAAAAATATAAATATACAGTCTATGAGAAAGTTTAATATTATAACAATTGTAAATGTAAACGTATGTGCGACATCTTGTTAAAATATGTCAACGTTTTGTTTTAAATTTGTTTTGATGTAATATATAAGATATATACATGTACTTGTAGGCCCTACGTACTGTTTAAGCAAAATTTCATGTTTTTAAAAAATAGGCCTATAATATGTATCTGCACATTTTACTATACAAAAAATAAATGCCAAATTGTAGGCCTACATACAATATACATGTACATCAATATTATTAATATTATATGAAAATACTTCTGGTACGTACGATTTATTGTAAGATAATTTTTCTATTTTTCACAATTCTTTAGCGTATTTAAACAGCGCTATCTAGCCCATATTTTTAATATGGAACCTTTAAAGGTTCAATCCCTTGCTACACAGGCGGAACCTTTTTAAGTTCCATAGGCCTATATATTTTTTTCCAAAAAACCGTAAAAATATCTGCTACTTTTTACGACGTTACCAGATGTCCGCCATCTTGTATGACGTCACCAGAAGCTGGCCAATTTTCTATATTTATAGAAAATTTAAATTTTAAATTATTCAGTTCGTTTCTTGTGGTTACATCACCTATGACAAGTTCCAACTTGTCTTTGCAGCTTGAGTATCTGTTGAAAAAACGTTAATGTTGGGGGGTTTGAACTAAGGACCAGTGACTATGGAGAGAATTGGAAAGGGCGCTTAATTTTTGGCCTGATAAGTAACGGGGACAATGGTCCATCAGCTCCCTTCCCTTCAACCAATTAAAAAATTAGCATCACATCTATATATAGACTCCCTTGAACTAGGCTCTCTACCTTGAACTAGAGAGCCTATATACTAGAGAGCCTATATACTGCCTATATAGGCTCTTTACCTTGAACTAGAGAGCCTCACAGTATAGGCTCTCTACCTTGAACACAGTAAGGGCGCCACCTGGTGGTCCATGCATATAGAACTTTTTTTCTTCAAAGAACCTTTTCTAAAGTTTACAATTAATGAAACGGTCGCCATTAAAAAAATGGCGGATTTTTTGTATTGAACCTTTCAGGAACCAGAAATTTCTTAAGAGTGTAGGCCTAAATGCAAAAGTGTGTATATTATAAAAAGTTTAATTGTATTTATACAAATGTAAAATGTATATTCAACATATTTGTTAAATATTACAAATTATTGTTAAAGTTGTTTTTATAATAAAATGTATGTTTTGTACAAATAAAAACTTTCAAAAATTCATGTTTTAAAATATGTCAACATTTCGTTTTTAAAGTATTAAAAATGCTAGCTGTTAAACCCGGTTTTCCCGAGCTGTACAGTCGCAATTCAAATTAATTTCGGAAGTTGCCCATGGTTCTTTAATTATGCATTATTGTAACCTTAACTATCATATCGTACACTTCTTATACGCTGACATTTTTGTTAAAGATTAATCGGGCATAATCAGATCATGCATAACTTAATCGGATTAACCTGCCACATACATACATAAACACATACCCACATACAGTACATCTCTCCTTTTATTATATATATACAAAATTGTACATACTGCACTTTACACGAGATTTAATTGTAAAAACATCCCAGATTGTAAAATTAAATCTACAGGATTAAAAACAGGATGTTTTTGAACTCATTATACAAACTCATGGTGGCCACAGGTCAGGGAAGTCAGGGAAAAGTCAGGGAAAAAAATAGTGGTCAGGGAAGTCATGGAAAAGTCAGGGAAATTTGTGAGTGGTCAGGGAAATTTTCCCAAATAAAAGCAAAGTGCTATCTTTGTACTTAATTTGCTAGCAGCTCAATCCCCAATCCTCTTCAATTCAATTCAACTCAGTATCCTACTATCAGTAATGGTGCATTCGACTCGTCAATCTGGTGTACACCAAGTGTAAGCTACAAGGTGATACATAAATCTGTTAACTCTGCATTATTGCAGGCCGAAGGCGCAAGACTTTACAGACTTATGCCCTAATTACCTTGTAGGCTACACCTAGTGTACACCAGATTGACGATTCGAATGCGCTATAAATAAATACCATGTGGTAGGGGGGTGTAATCCATGAACCCAAATTATCCGGTAGTTACCAATGCAATAGTGTGGACCCCAACATCATTAAAATTGAATTTCGTGAAGTTCAAGGCTTTCCTTTGGAAGGGTTCCAAATCTAATGGCATGCAAGAAATAAGACTAATAGAATGGTTCTGAATAGACTTAAGGTTCCATAAGTGAATTGGAATGACAGGTTCTACCATTTCGTGGTTATGTTTAAAGATTCAATCCACCATACTTCAATTAGCAGACAAATTAAAGTTTTCCAAACAGGTCCGTGCATTGAGCCTTCCGTCTTAATCGCAATGAGTCCCACTGGAGACGCTCGGTCAATTGGGTAACGCTCTTGTCTCACTGATATTTACTTGTGAAAAATCTAGCAGCTCTCCGCTGCACCATTTTAAGTTACTGAGCTCTACCCACAATGTAGATTCCAAATAAGGTAGCAATATTCGAGAAGAGGTAGGACTAATAACAAGTATCCAATCTCTTTCACATTTTGTCGACAATTTCTGAAGATTCTTTGGACAAATCTAAGGCGTTGATTTTCTGCACCAGAAATTTTAATACATGTACCCCAAGACATCATGTTGGACTTATGCCTAGGTCCCACAATGGTGAGCTTAAGGTACTTTACACTCAAAACCACATTTAAACGAACACCACCTAGTTTGTAGTCAGGTGTAATTTTAATTCTTTTATGGGAGATCTTCATAACTAAACACTTCTCCCTATTGAGCTTAAGCTGCCTTGTGTTGCACCAGTTGGATAAATTGTCAGGGTCCCTTTGCAAGCTGGATGGATCCCCAACTCTTAACTTCATCATATAGTGCAGAAACATTTGCAAAAAATTTAGATATATACAAGAAACAAGATTTGGCAGATCATTAATAAACAACAGAAACAGTGGAGGACCTAAGACACTGCCCTGTGAACCCAACTAAATTTTCTCACATCTATAACAACCTTTTGTCTATGATTTGACAAAAACGATTTGTTCCACAATAGCGTTTGTTCATTAAGGCCAAATGTTTTTAATCTGTGAAGTAATTTTTGGTGAGGAACATTAAAAAATGCTTTTACAAAGTCAATGAACACCACATCAATCTCTTTTCCTACATCCAATTTAGCCAGAATTTCAGGTGTGAATGACGCCAAATGGGTTTCGCAAGATCGACCCTTTCTAAAACCATGTTGTGTATCGGTGATCAGTGCATGGCTACTTAAATGATTCATGATATTTCTATAAATTATGTGCTCTAATATCTTACAAATGTCAGATGTCAGAGATATAGGGTTATAATTGGCTGGATCCAACTCAGAACCAGATTTGAAAATGGGACAGATGCATGGATCCTTCCTGTGGAACTGTTCCAGAATCTAATGAATGTTGAAATAATTCAGTTAGGAATTGAGTTTTGTGAGATAATTCTTTTAGAAGTCTAGGGGAGAGTATCAGGTCCTGATGATTTATTTTCATCAAGGGACAAAAGGATATTAAGCACTCCATGTCCACTAACCACTATTTTTGGCATTAGTTTGTCAGTTAGCTTAGGAAGCTTAGCTGGCAAACCTCCATCCTCGATAGCAAACACTCAATAATTAAATAATGTCAAACACAAGTTGGATGGTTAAAAATCACACACATCTGGGTTATTAATACAGACATGTGCAGGGTGCACACGGCCACAAAATTGTCATTTTCAATTTTCCAGACTTTACTTTTTAGCGACAATTTCCCTGACTGAAATTGCTATAGACTTATAACAAAATCTAGTGTTTTTTCCAAGTTTCTCATTGCAACTGTTATTTTAATTTTCAATATGAAAAAAAAATTGATATGCATTAACGAGTATGTTTTGGTCAGGGAAATTCGGATTTTAGTCAGGGAAAAGTCAGGGAAAAGTCAGGGAAATTGAAAATGTAAAATGTGTGGCCACCCTAAAAAAAGACATTCTCATGTAGGGGGTTGGGGGGATAGGCTGAGTCACGGACACAATGTGAACAGGGGGAGGGAGGGGGGCATGACCAACTCGGACGTCCACTTGATAAAAAAATGCCAAATAAAATCAGTTCCCAAAGTAAAAAGGGAAATTGAGCGCAATATCTCATACGTGATGTTATAAATTGCAGATGTCAATAAACAGGGTACCTCCAGTCCTGGAAAACTTGGAAAAGTCAGAAAACTTAAAAGCTCAGGGTCGATTTGCAAACTTTCAAATTTTCCCAGTAAAAATATGCAAAATATTAATTTTTTCGAGCATAAATTCGCAAAATTTTTAAACTTTTCCGAGGATATCTGTACAACTTTCACCACGTTTTTCCAAGTACGAATCTTCAAAATTTATTTGCAACTGTTTTCGAGTACAGGTAACATTTTCAACAGTTTTCGAGGAGAAATTTTTAAAATTTCCAACAGATTCTGGGGACAAATTGACAAAATTCTTAACCTAATTTTCAGAGCACAAAATGTAACTTTTCCGAGTTCAAAATTTAAGTTTTCCGAGTACAAATTTGCGAATTTTTCAAAATTTTCTGAATACAATTTTAGAAGTTTGGAACGTCCGAATGGGAGAAAGGGGTGGTCCTGATTGACCGGACACAATGCGGACTGGGGATAGAAAGAGTCCAATTTTGGGCAAATTTTGAGGACGTCTTTTTTGAATGGCTTCAAAGTGCTACATGCATATGGAACGTCACGCCCCTTCCCTTTCATTCCACGTATTCCGTGTACTACAAGCTCGTTAAAGCTACAGAATAATATATAAATTATAGGTAAACATTTATGAACATTTTCGAAGCCAAGCACTAGCTATCTATCTGTCTATTCCAGGATTTGCCTATAGTGACTTGGTAAGCGAAAAGAAAACGTACGTTTCATCACCTAATCGAAAAACTTCGTTCACATTTTTTTTGAAGCGTTTGTTAATTGTTGAGACAAACTCGCGATTCGAAATTTGTAACACAAATTTAATTATCTTAATACCATAAATTAGCTTACCTTTAGGACGACTTCCAGTTAACTTCGAGCAAATGTAGATGGAATGTGGAATGAATGGAAGGAAGCGCAGTTCTATATATTACGAGACTTTCTACTGAATAACGTCATCTGATGCACGCGTTTTTAAAGAGATAAATTTAGAAAAAAAAATGACCAAAAAAGGACATTTTTTTAGTGGTCATTAGTCGCAGAAATGATGACCAAAAAATGACGTCGCTTTCTGACGTGTTTTGCAGTGGTCATTTTTCCGAAAATAAATGACCAAAAAATGACGTCGTTTTCTGACGTGTTTTGGAGTGGTCATTTTTCTAAAAAATATTGACCATTAAATGACGTCGTTTTCTGACGTGTTTTGGAGTAGTCATTCGTTCGACAAATAATGACCAAAAAATGACGTCGTTTTCTGACGTGTTATTGAGTGGTCATTTGTCCGAAAAAAAATGACGTCGTTTAATGACGCGTTTTGAAGTGGTCATTTTTCGGAAAAAAATGACCAAAAAATGACGTCGTTTTCCGACGCGTTTTGTGGTGGTGATTTTTCCGAAAAAAAACAATAACCAAAAAAGGACGTCGTTTTCTGACGCGTTTTGTATTGGTCATTTTTTTGGAGAATTAATGATCAAAAAATGACGTCGTTTTCTGACGTGTTTTAGAGTGGTCATTTTTCCAAAAAATAATGACCATAAAATGACGTCGTTTTCTGACGCGTTTTGTAATGGTCATTTTTCGGAGAAATAATGACCAAAAAATGACGTCATTTTCTGACGTGTTTTGGTGTGGTCATTTTTCAAAAAAATATTGACCATTAAATGACGTCATTTTCTGACGTTTTTCCAAATTGGTCATTTTTTTAGAAAATAATGACCAAAAATGACGTCTTTTTCTGACGTGTTTTAGAGTGGTCATTTTTTTCGTAAAAAACGACCATAAAATGACGTCATTTTTTCCCGAATTGACGTCATTTTTAAAAAATGACCAAATAATGACCAAAAAATGACCAAATAATAAATAAAAAATAACGTCATTTTTTCGTCAGCTTGCTACGTGGGTTAGTTGCTGGATTTTTCTCACTTAATTTGCAAATAATTTCTTTGTAACTTTCGTTTAACTGTTTATTTCTAAATAAAATTTCATGCTGTATCATATTTTTCATTTATTATTCCTTGTAGCAAGCTGACCAAGAATTAGTGACAGCAGCAAATAATGCTAAATGATTACACCATTAAACTATTACACCATCTTCTCTAGTCAAAAAAGTCATCATTTTCTGGTCGTAAAGATGTCATTTTTTGGTAAGAAAACAATCATTTATTGATAAAGAAATTTCCATTATCGAAAAAAAAACCTTAGAGATTTCAGTTTCTGGTCAATCAGACCAGAAATTTAAATCTTAATGACCAATGAATTAAGCTCTTTTTTACCGATGACAATTTTGTATCATTTAAGGAGTTTTTTTTACCAAAAAATTGACGTCTTTATGACCGAAAAAATGACGTCTGTTTGACCAAAAAATATGACGTCTTTTTGACCAAAAAAATGAAGTCATTTTGACCTAAATAATGACGTGTAATTGACCAAAAAAATGACGTGTAATTGACCAAAAAAATGACGTCTTTTAGACCAAAAAGTAGGGACATAATGACGTCAGTTTTTTGGCATTTTTAAAGTCATAAATGACGTCTTTTTGTTCAAAAATATGACTTCATTATGATTAGAGAAAATGACGTCATTTTTTTTTTGGTCAAAAAGACGTCATTATGACCAATGAAAATGACATCTTTTTGACCAAAAAGTAGGGACATAATTACGTCATTTTTTAGTCATTTTTTTTGGTCATAAATGACGTCTTTATGACGTCCAAAATTGACATCATTTTTTGGTCATCTTGCTACGTGGGAAGACATCAAAAAATTTAAAAAAAATCACATTTATCATTATTTATCTCCAATCCTACTTGTAATTGACATACATAGACAGAATTAATTTTGAAGTAAATTGTTGGAACTTACCCGGGTTCGATCCTGCAACCTACCATCTATAGAGACATAATGCTATCCACTAGCTGTGCTATCCAGACTTGCAAATTGAAAGGGTCTTTAGATATGGTAGAGAAAACGAATCGACGGTCTGATAAACTAATGCGCATGTGCAATTCCTTGCGAAGATGCGTAAACCATGCAGCTGAAAATTTAGATTTTTGCACCATTACTGGGTGCCGAAATCGAAAAAATTACGCCATTTTAGGCCTTTATTGCAATGGTCATTTCTTGGACCAAAAAATGACGTCGTTTTTTGCCATGTTATGGGTGATATTTCCTGGGCAAAAAAGGACCAAAAAATGACGTCATTTTTGGCCAGATTTTTGGTGGTCATTTCTTTAGCAAAAAATGATAAAAATAATGTCTTTTTATCCAGGTTTTGGGTGGTCATTTCTTGGGCAGAAACTGACCAAAATTGACTTCATTTTTGTAATTGACGTCATTCTTGAAAAATGACCATAAAATGACCATAAAATGACGGTTTTTTTGGTCCTTTTGCTACACGCAAAACGCATCTTGCTACCACATATATCTGGCAACATCACAAAGAAATTAGATCAATGGAGCTTGACCCTTATGAAGTATTGGTCAAGGTCACACCAGTGACGTTACACCTAAAATTTTCGTCGATCTATCTGCAAAATGCTAAACCTACATGCAAAGAACACAAGCAGCAGTTAGAGACTCGATGCCGTGTATACCTATTGACCCATATGGGGATCAATACATGTTCGCAGCTGAGTATGTATTGGATGCAAGACTATGCAACAAACAACGAGAGTATCGGATCCGTCAGACAATACTGGCAGTGACAAACCTGGCACAGTATCCACGCCTCATCCATGATTTCTGCAAGGGTTATGTAGGTCTTACCAACCGCCTCCTCATCACCATCTTTTCACCATCATCATAACTTGCCCGAGGCTTAGGTTTAGGTGGGGAAAACGTGAGATGGCTTTTGCCGCCCACATTCCTGTGCACCGCCAGCGACAGAATATGGCCTTCACATCATAGCACACGTGCTGACGTGCATTCTGCATTGCCCGCTCTCCCGCCATTTTCGTTCAGAGGTCAAATGCTTAAACTTTGCTGAATTTTAATACAAGATTGTGTCATTCAAACGTCACCAATACCTAAAATAAGTTCAAGCATCATGCAACCTGCAGTGTAGTATGCCAGGAGGCGCCACAGATAGAAGAAAATAGAAAAACCAAGACACAGAACATATGTCTGTAGCGACCACGTGGCAACGCGAAAACGTCACACGCACGTTCGTTTCGATCCCCTGTGCGTCACCTGCACGTGAC
>JAQGBX010002524.1:0-20112 GCA_034698745.1 Megaphyllum sjaelandicum | reverse complement strand
CCTATTATATGCACGCTCGATATACTGCACGCTTTTGGCCGGTCCCTTCGGGTGCAGATTAACGAGATTCGACTGTACGTGTACATGCAGTTGATTAAATGCTCGCAACTGAAAAACAGTATTTTCAATTAGTTAGGAATTTTGTAAACATCGATAGTCGGTGTATCAATAAACTTCACGAGAAAAACATTAAAAAAATTGAAGATTTTTAAGGTTATTTCTTGAATAAATGCAACTTTGGAAGTGCAAAGAATACGAGAAACTTCAAAAGGGCTTGTCTATTAGGATAAATCTGGATGTGCCCTCTAAAAAGTGATTGGCAAAGCAATGTTGTCAAGCTAATAATTGTTCTTATTTCCCTAAATACTGAAAAATTTGGTATGAAACTTAAAAAATGGATTGATTTGATGAATCTGAGATCTACAAAGATATCTTTGGCACGTCTTTTTTATTAAATTTGTTTGTGCTTTCGATTGTTTGCAAAGTTGCTTTGCAAAGAGAAATATGAGAGATCTGAGGCGCTATGTGCATTCTTTTAGTGTAAATTTAAAATGAAAACGTCAGACAAAGTTTGAAAAGTTCCAATTCTTTTTAGTTAGGATTAATCGTAAACCTCTGAGCCCAAAAAACATGACAATCATTTTTCTGCAGTACAAAAATGACATCAAATATGATACAAGAAAACATTGCAATTCAACCCAATTTATTGTGAATCTTAACCATTCTCAAACGCTCATGAATCGTTCCCTATAATAACAAAATTTAAGAGATCCAAGCAGTATGGATCCAAGATATATTTTTTCAACTTAACTGCAGGTTTCGATTTTCCGCCCTTACCAACCTTAAAAATATTCAGTTCTTGGCTGGGGAGAATTCCCCGTTAAGAATGATGGGCTGCAGTGATGATGATGATGATGATGATGCCAGTTTGGAGGTGGGACTAAAACGAATCCATGACATGCTTGAAATAGTAAGGGTGGATGACTTTATTAATCAGTATCAACAATAAAATGCAGTTATTCGAGTCATACCTGGCTCATTTGCTTCATATCGCGCAGGCAGGCACACATTTTTATAAAAGTGGGGGAAATTACGAGACTGGCCAGGACATCCTCGACAAGAATGGAGTCGAGAAATTGAGGGGGGGGGAAAATATAGCGAACGAGAATGGATAACAACTGCCTGAAACCAGTCCGAAGGAAGCTAAAAGTAAATTTTTGGTCACATCCTCGCGACTATGCTAAAAATATGGAGAAGACCATATTTGGAAGATGAGCCGATCGCTTGATTAGCAAACAGCTAATCGATTATTTAATTGGGGTTTGAGAAAACACAGAAAATTAAAATTGGCAGTGATCGCTTTCAACAAACTGTGGCACGCGACATATTTTGGCATCTACATTCCGCCCAGAGAACTGATAAAACTGGCCGCTTTAAAAACATCGTCAATTAATTAGCCCGACTGCCCGATAAACGGTAAATTTCCTGCGCAAACAGCACAAATTAATAGGAAAAATTTCCGATGAGCGAAAAGTTCAACAAGATTACAACACAGACGTCGTCAAAAACTGAAATGACTAAAAATAAAATAAAATAAATGTAATTTTCATCTATATTTTGAAAAAAAGTAAGTCATTTAAAAGAATACACGTGAAATGTTATGGGTACGAGCAATTTTACACGCATACTTTCAAATTATTTCCACGTTCATCTTTTCTAAATAGTATGATTCTGCATCGAGTACTGTATGTTACCATTGATGTCAAATGTTACAGCCTGTGGTAGTAATCTTGTTGGGGGAAAAAAAAAAGAAGCATTGCCATAAATTATTGAAATTGTTTTTACCCCGGAAAAGACAGCCACATATGGACATGGATGTCACTCAACATTGAGCCGTGAATAATTCCACAATCACAAATACACTCAAAATACCCACACTCGTTAAAAAAATTTCATTTCAATAAAACATCCAACCTGCAGCATCTTACTTTATTCCAAATCTCCCGCCAACCTTTCTCGAACAACCTCGGACCATGGGTAAATCAATCGCAGAAACAAATCCTAACAGCGCCTTTTTTTCCCTAGAAACCATGCTGGTCAGATAAATCTTTCACAACTTGAACAGAGAATCTCTAAAAAACGAGGAATTCCACTCGTACGAGTGAATAAAGTGAACTGAGCGCATGTACAGGTGCTGTTTATGTGGAGTTTGAAAACAAGAGCCTCGTGCGTGTTGAATTGAACAGATATGTCAGACAAATATTTAATCTCGTTTGCAATTAACTAATGCCATTCACCTGGACTGTGAATCACTAGCTAATTGTGTACACAGAGGGTGGATTTTATTTGCGGTATAAATCAGAGCATGCTTTTATGGCGTTTGACGTCGCTATGGAATTAGCATGATCATACAAAGCTCCAGGTTAGTAAGAATCCAAACTGCGAAACACAAATGTAACTGGAAATTTATAGGCCAATGTTATTGCCATTAAAACGAATTTAGAAGAATGCGAAAAAATTCCCATTTGTCGATTGAACTATTTTAAGTTATCGAGAACGGGCCCAATTAATCAAGGGTCTATTTATGCAAATTTTCTTGCAGAAAATCAGACTTCATTTTATGATACAAAGTTGTAAAATTGGAAGATTTTATTTCACATAATTCACGCCAATAAATCTCGATTTTCGGCAACAAACTGCTTCGTGAGTAACCCACACAGCGATAACAAAGTAAATTTGTTCCATCGACATTGCATGGCATTTTAGGAAGTGTCTCTAGGTTATAATTGAGTACCGCGCATGATTTTTAATGAAAATTTTCTGAAAAAAAAAATAAATGCAATTGAAATGTTTTTAAATGAAGAAATTAAATTTCAGAAATTTCTGATTGACAAGATACATGTACAAATGAAATCGAAGCACCTGCAGAATTATTAGGATGTCTTACAATGTCCAAATTTTGAAATTCGGGGCAAATGGTCAACATAATGATCAGAACAAAATTAAGAATGTCACCTTTTTGCTGTTGCAACGTCAGACGGTATACAAGCTAGCTTGGATTTATTGCGGACTACAGTATGTGATAGTACAACGAGAGATTCAGCGAAGAGTAAATGTTATTACTGTTTTGTTCCTTTCGCCCCCAAAATTTAGCATGTCCTAGAGCAGAAAATGGGAGACACGAAGATGCTTACATGTATTTTATCGCCGTTTTACGTCTTATAAAGAAGCATCTTAGTATGGGTGAACAATTGAAGCGAGCAACATAGTACTGTAGAAACGTAAGGTTATATTTTTTGAAAATAAAAATTAAGAGCAGGGATGCATTGTCTGAGGGTGACAACGTCAACAAACCGAGGATAAGAAACTGAATAAACCAGAAAACATCACCAATTTCGGACGAGGACCAATGTCATTATTCAACACGTTATTATGAATACACAGAAAAATGATAACCGCGTACACGTTTTGTGACGCAGGACGCGCTCAAACAAAACATTTCGTAAAATCTTTCAAACTGAAGCCAAATCTCGAGCGGGAGTGAGTTGGAGTGATCCCATATACATAGTTCCGTGAAGAATTCGGAATTTTCCCCACCCTCGCCCGAGGAAAATAACTCTGCGAAGAATATACAATTTAAAAAGCAGATTATAAACATCTCATTGGATTTACCAAAAGAAAAGCGGTTAAGAAACTATTTAACTCTTCTAATCATAATTGCAATAATAATCGTTATTTATAATTATTTACAGGTAAGAATTAGGGCCGCCCGCGTCTCCGCCAAGAAATGGCATAATAGAAAAATGAAGCAAGTTCTTGCTCCACTCAAAAAGGATAAAATTGAATTAACAAATAACTTCACGAACACAACATCGTAGGAACATCAAAACCATATCCAATCGGGATTATTATTATTTTTTTTTTTGGTTGATTTGTTTTGCAATTTTGTCGTTTTGCAACTCTCGATTCGACCAATTCGCAAACATTTTTCTGACAATCTGTTGATTACTGAGACACGTTTGCAAATGCCCTGGTTAAAAGTAAGATAACATGGGAAAATGGGTAAATCTTGTTAGGCTCTGTGCAGATCTGCTGACTGGCTTATCAAATCCCAAGATGACATGTAGTCAGCAAACTGCAAATCGACCAACTCTGACTTCATTCGAGACAAAGTAATTGATAAAGCAGGCCAGGGACGTACAAATAACAAAATAAACGTTACAGATATCGTTTGAAATATCAACTGCTCGAGCTGTCGATGCAATTATTTGAAACGGTGAAAATCATTCCTTATTTCTTATCACTATTGTAACTTTTACCAGTACCAGAAAAATGTGAATTGTTTTCCACAATTTGTCAACATGGATAAGAATCTGGTAACAGAGGTAGAGTATGTGCTTTTACAAGCTTACTCATGCATAAGGCCAAATTTGACAACAGACAAAAACAGTAATCAGCTTATCAAAATACAATATGTAGGAGCCAGTATTGCGTCTGCTATCTGCGTAGAGCCTACCATGATAAAAATAAAAATTACATATAGAAAAGTCAACTTAGCAATCTCTTCCACCCACGCTAATGGTCAGTTAGTCTTCCGAAAAATGACATCGTTTACAAATAGAAGGAAATCAATGGACCTTTTGTCAAAATCGAAATGCCGATGTGGATTGTCAAACATCCTATTTTTGTTTCCTTCACGGAAAATAAAAATTAAAAAAAATCGATGACTGAGAAGATAATTCCTAAATTTGGGCTGCTCTAGCTAGCGCTGAATTATAAGCAATTGATTGTCTAATTGAGCAAAATAGTCATACCTTATCAGGATCTCTTCCCGAAATACTGACAGGAATTGAAAACATATTCCAACTAATGTACACATTTTAAAACAAACAAATTTATCTGCATATTTCTAACGCAACTTTTCTTTCTTAACCTAACGTTCATTCTTCAAATTCATTTTCCCACTTGCGTTATAAAAACTAAGATAGTTAATTCAATGTGGATATTCAAGTTGAAAGGAAAAAGGAATTGATTTACCGTATGCTTTAATAGGTATTATGTGGGTCTCATTAACTTTTTTAAAAACAATAAACCTAACATTTTAAATTAAGCATATAAGTTCATATAAGTAAGCATATTTTTTATTAATGTACTAATTTAAGATTTCATAACCGCAGATATAAGGCGTATCACCACTTTAAAGGGTTACTACAGATTTGTGTCGAAACATTAAAAATGGAGAGGGGGATATCAACGTCATAAAACACCAAAAAAGCGTACTTTGCTTTTCCTATGTGTTTAATGCACTCAATATATTTTTTTCAATTCACTTTGAAATCATACCCATTTTGGACACCAGGGCGTTTCAACAAATGGAAATATAATTTTCATTGGATAATACAGACCCACTGAGGGGGTTGTCTCGCAAGTCTGTCGCAAGGAGTGTATGCAAGTGTCGGCTCCGCATGAAAGACACTTCCAAAATAATTTACAAAAACGAAGTAAAAAAGAAAAATTAAAAAAAAAATTGCGCAGTTATTTTAATCAGACAACGAGACCAGAAAACCAATTAATAGCATAGTTTTATGTTTCAATCGTGTGAGTTAGTTCATCATTTGCTAACACAAAGCAGCAACTGGTGAGTCAACACCAACAATAATACTAATTCCGACATAAGTTCTGTTTTAACAAATAACAACTTTAAATGAATTATTCAATTTTTTTAGAATTATCCGTTGTCAGCAAAGTATGATAATAAACAAAAGACGTTTATTTTCAATTCTTTTTATTTGTTGGACAGAGACTTAGGAAATTTGTACCATCATATGCATAACTTCAACAGAAACCTGACAATCGCAAAGTTTCTGAAAGTCTTGGCCCTAGAACCACGCCCAGAGTAAACTAAAAACATATTCTAAAACCAGGTAAATGCAGCCCTCCCGCCAATCCTCGACACAACATGGACACTGAAATTATCACGGGAGAAGAAGAAGAAGAAGCCAATGAAATTTCATGCAATTCAATTTTGGCGGTGATGAAGAAAAAGCAGGATGGTATAAGAATTAAGAACGGTCGTTTTGGGTGTATGAGTTTACTCTATCTCAGATTTCCGAACATAATCAATCTTACGTAATTATTCCTAACATTGCCAAACTTCGAAAAACCGGGAACCAAGCTTCGCATTTCACCGTTCTAGCATCGTAAAAAAGTGTACAGGTACAAGCACTTCTGGAAGAAATAATGGACAAGATTGTGCTGAAAACTGATGGCTTGCCCGTCACACAAATGCAACTATTAGTCGGTTTTTGTTTTTCTCGACGGTGTTGGAAGCCTTTCAATACCCGTAAACCCAGTAGAAAATCCTGAGAATAAGTCTGCATAAGCACTCTTTGGCCATCGACAAACTCTAGCGGTACCTTTCCCAAAATTGCTCTTAACCTATTCTCTCTGTCGTTGTATTTTTAAACGGTTGGAAGTAACTTGCACCCTGGCCCGACAATATGTACACTGAATAATCGGTAATATCATTAAGAAGCACGTGTAATACTGGTCGTACATTTTATAAAAAGTCTCCAATTAGCTGACTATCTGTGAACAATCTCATCGCGCATTTGACATTTTTAAATCGTAGATCCATGAAGTTGTATTTGAATATGCACCGGCCATGTGAAAGACATTTTGAAAGACTGATGTGACATTGTACAAGCCTGCCTAATTCACTGCACGAAATATTGTCTTCACCAGAGTTTAGTTCATGAATGAAACAACATCGACATTCACTGGACTTCATACTATGCAAAGCCATATACTTCTTGGCAGAAATGAGAAACGTGGCATTGAAAATTTAAATGAAGCTTACTTCAGTGTTATTTTCTCCAGGCATACATTTCTCATATCGGTCTTTTAAAAATAATTATCATTGCATTACAAGCATGATTTTCTCAAATTCAGATGGCTACTTCGATTATGCTAATTATTTAGTCGATGGCATAACACTAGATTTCGCTAAGACAATGATGTGGCTGTAGTTTTGCTAAGCAGAGGTGAAAAACAAACACATCGTTGATGATACTTGTATTTGTTCGTTTTTGTGGATTCGAAATCTTATTTAATCACGAAGAAAATTATTCATTTTTGAAAAAAAAACTTCAGATATATATTATACCGTCATTATGCGAGATGCCCATGTTATTGCCATTGTTGGGCCTGCTACGAGGAGTAGAAATGATGACGTTACAGAAACAGGTGTTGCCCCTCAGTGACTACAAAACATAGCTGCCATTAAAAAGCTTGGAATTGGACAGTTTCTTCAGACGTTAATATGGAAGAAGGCTGCACAAATTTGCAGGAGTGAGTCATCACGTGTAACCGTAACTGCCAGCTTTCATGAAAAACAGTCAGTTTTCCCATAATATATATATATATATATATATAAAATTCATAAAAATTCAAGTCATCGCTTATTTTTCGTTGTTTTTCAAAACTTGGAAGCGAAACGCCAAATGTGTGACCCAACGTTACCCAACTCAAATTTAAACAAATCTCCTGCAGTCTGTTGATCAGTAGTGTTCGTCCAATATAATCATGGTATTGCATGCAATGCACTTCAGAGTCTTACTGCAACCTAAGCTAAGATATAGTTTCTAAACTTACTAGCTGCCAATGATGTATGGGTTAAAGATAATAATCTTGAAAATGAAAATTACAATAAAATCTGTTTCGTAAGAACCGACAGGATTGAACTGTACATAAATGGAACCAAATACCTTGATCTAACGTAACAAATAAATTTAAAAATAAATAAATAAAGACAAATAATCAGGGCATTAATGAATACATTATATCCACAGTAAATCAACAGTATAATATGCAGCAGGGGCACAAAATAATAGCCTACATGTACGAAATACTGGTACTGTGAGAATGAAAAGTACCTAGAGGGCCAATGTCATCAGTTTGATGACACTAAAGGCAAAATTTAAGGTTAAACCAATCACGGATGCTAAGCAAACATGTAAATGAATGCAAGAAAATAAAAAATAAGATTTTATTGTTTTCATGGACCTTGTAAGACGGATCATTTTCAGGTCTCTCGATCAAAACATTGCTACTTTCAGCCGCACAGGCTTTTTTCTCACTGTACCAGTCTACATTACTTCAAGGCGTTTATAACATTTTCTCAAATTCAGGTTCAAGGCTTTGCATGGTGTGACTTGTTAAAGCTTTGTTTGGCAAATTTGTACATCACGCACTCAAATTAAAACAAAATTATAATTAATAGTTAACCTACTGCATTATATACCTATAAGAAACTGTAATTTGGCTATTGATGCAAGCATTAACATGTAATCCGTCAGTTTTGAATTCTTTCAAGAAGATTGAATCCCAGTATATGCAATGTTAAAAATATCCAGTTCAAGTTTAACAAGTGAAAAGAGCTATAAAAATGTTCCTTGAACTTTGCTTTTGGAAGCTGAAATTATTGTAATAATATTAAAATTTCCCCTTTCATCTTAACAAAATTATCTGTTTGCAGCCGATCAACAGCGGAGATAACAAATGCAACTGAAGTATTCAATTGTTAAAGCATGATGACATGTATTTTTGAACATTTTTAACATCGTGAGCAATAACTTTGAATTGGCGATGAAACTGTTCGCGCGCATCACGAGCTTCATCATTCCAGCTTCTGCCAAATTTTACTGAGAGCTTGGAAAACGTTTTGGAAGCATGTTCCAGCGACCAATTGCAAATCACCGTCATATTCAAACCGTAAAAATCACGCGCACAAATCTGTGTGGGAACCAAAGCCGATGGGTACCAACCAGTGATATGTTCTTCACGAGCAGTCAACGCCAACAGCGCTGCAACAAACAAAAAAGCACCACTTTGGGACTTGCGCTTCGAGATTTTACTCTTTGTACATGAAACGCTTTCACACATTCACACGCATGCGTCAAGGGGAAAAATCACAAATCCATTCACACTGTCTTTTAAAATGCATCACGAGACCCTGAACCGTGTGGCAGCGTACGCTTTATCAGACCAACGCCATCGTCAACGATGGGTTTCAGCAGTCCGGTACATTAAAAGTTTGCGGTCTGGAGCTCAATAAACTTTTGGCTTCGTACTGATTGATCACAACAAGACTTTTTCCAGAATCCGTACCTGGTCGACTCGGCACCAATTCGATCGTTGGACAATATATATATATATATTTACAAAAATTGGGTTGAAGAAGGAAAGCTATCTTGGTTACTTCTTCTTCATCGTCTCCACTGACCGTTCCAGCTAGCCTGCGCCTTTCCCGATTTGTACTATGGCCAAAGCCTTTGAAACAAGGGTGGCGGCAGTGACAGAGCTTGATGGACGACCACTATTAATAAACATGCATCCCATTGGTAGTACGGTGGAGTGCAACACCACTAGCAAACCGAAGCAGGCCAGTTGGAGGTGGCCCTGTAGCTTGAGCAATTCAACGATCGTTCCTTTTCTTTTTCCGCTATTTCTTTGCAAAACACAAAGCTATCGTCTTGATCATTACAAAATGTGACACGAATTCGCAACTAGTACATCGTGAAAATACATCGCAAATGCCGATTTCGGGTGCACATTCTCAAATCCTTTTTGAAAATTTCTGCCTACCTCATTTACATCACAGCATTGATTCCAACGTAATTTATCACGTTAATGGATAATTAACGGTACAAGTAGTTCAAATCTGTGAGACTTAATTCAGGGGGCAGAAACTTGCAATGGACATAAGTCACATAACGCTTACATCAGCAATGGTAAAAACTTTGGAACGAGAATCTGTTACATGTACAACGGATGTGCGCATTAACAAAATATATTTCCTCCTAGGAGTTTAATTCGATCAGTTTACAGTTGTCGCCTCGCATTCATTTTGAATTACTTTTATTTAATTTAAATACATGGAAAAATTAATCTTTTTAACAATGTTTGCAAGCTGAACGAAAAATTTCCTTTTTTTGCAAAAATAAATTTTGAAATATGGTCATTTGTAAAAGCAGGACTTGTTCTACCATACTTTCTGGTAATTCAATTTTTACCAATGCCGATATTTCCTTCTGACCTCATGGATGTTTAACGATAAATTTACATTTTCTATCACATTTTTATGAAAACAAGGTTTTCTTAAGCAATTTCGGTATGAACTTTACGGACGGGTTGGTCTGAAGCTTGCAAATGCACCACTGCCAAAGTGACACCACCAGGACAACAAATCGGTAGAAAAACAATAATGGAAAGTTCTGAGGACATGCAGATTTATGACAGCAGCAATCCTGGCGATGCCCTTGACAAAGCATGGTGCATTATACCTTTAACAGAGGCATACCTCTGTTAAGGCATACCCGATTAAAGAAAAAATGCAAGTTACTGCATTTGGTGAAACATAAACCTAAAACATAAAAGGGTGCTAGGCTCTATACCTTAATTCTAGAAATTTCAAAAACAGTTCCTGATACAAAATTTAGTAATTGCTTGTAAGCCATTTTACCCTCCCCTCTTCTATAATGTCGCACGTGATATGGAACGATTTTTAACCTTTTCTATGTTCAATTTGTTTTTAAAAATTAATGGAAGAGTCCAACACAATATTAAGCATTAGATGAGTGCATTACAATTTTACATTTGGGGAAAAAACTTCCAAAGTGAGTAAGTTAGTAATCAGGAGTTGATCAAGAATTACACATATAGTGCTTAGCAACCTTTTAAGGAATCAAATGTCACCAGGCTTGAGCTACGTCAAAACATTTCTTCATTCCATGACTCTGTAACTATTGCAAACAATAAAAACTGAGCATGTGACATCATCAAGTTGTGGGTCTAATTTTCCACTTAAAGTTTTGGTAGTGGAAAAATCCTTCGTTTTTCCATTCATGTGATAACATGCCCGCATTTATGATTTGCAACAATTACTTAACCTACTGCAGGTCTTCATTACACTGTTGAGAGTCAATGGCACTACTGTGTACCAACATTAGAAAGTCTTAACAAATCGCATACAATTGGAACCCAAAAATGGCAGAAGATTCAGTCCATTTGTGATTTGGTTTTGTACGATAAAACTGCTATAATCACTAAAGCAGTTCTATTAATGCTGCCCAATACCACAGATGAAAAAATTAAGAAAGACTACCTAAAAGATGCATGTATATTGATCACTGTTTTAAATGTCAGATCTTTGTTTCCCCGCGATAAATGGCGTTAATATCGCAAATTTCTGCTCCATTCTCTGTCCCACGTTTTATTAATTATCTACTCATTCAGTATTTCAATGCAAAAATAAGAAAAATCTAAAAAATGAAGATTTTGGGACAAGAGGAAATATTACTTCTACAATGTGACCTTTTTCAATTAAACTATGATTTCTTAAGTCAGCAAATTTCTGCTACAGAAACTAAGGGTTTCAAGGTTGCCATTTTGTGTTCAAATTAAGTGGAGTTGTTTTGACTTTTCGCGCATACAGGACTTGAACATAAACGAGGCGCATCCTGATACAAATATATATAAATCACTCGGTTAGCATTCACGGCATTAAGAACTGTCAAAATCTGCCGAGCTCAACCACATTTTTCGTTTTGAAATATCACACTTGACTTCATTTATGCAGGGTTCGCACACCTAGGCCAGTGGTTTCAATACATTGCGAGAGCACGAGCCGACCAACACCAGCTAGGGCAATAAGGGGGCAACGGAAAAACAATCCACAGCTTGGAACCACAAGCAAACTCATTTCGACAACATCATTCAGGGGGCGTTTCATCGGCGTCATTTTCAATTGCAGAAATAGGGATGAAAAATGAAAAAAGAGAGATAGTTATACACGTATTAAAAAAAAAGCAAAAAAAACAAAAACGAGACATTTCAGCAGCCCTTCTCGAACAGAGATGGGTGCGAACCCCGACTGAATCTCGAGATCCTATAATCGATCGATAATATCAACTTTTCGTAAATTTTCAAATCAAAAACAAGTTAAAAAATGGCAGTGATGGAAATTGGCACTTAACCATTGTTGGAAAAGATGGATGACATATTCGCCTACGACTAGACACAGAGACTGCTACCGGATACCGTAACCACTTATTACGACGACCGTGAAAATCTTCCTCCAGAAGCCTGCCAAAGCCTAGGTAGGTAGTGGGAGAAAAATTCGCCGCAACCCCTCGAGGGTTCCTGAAAGAACCACTTTTTTCTCCCGCGACACTGGCACATCCGCTCGTATATTGGGAAGCTCATCAGGTACTGCCAGATTCGGGGATCCGACTGGTTCTCGGAAACCCGACGGCGATCCACCGAAAACCCGTAAAAACCACCCGCGGAGTATTCACCATTTATCCGCGGACGCTGTGGTGCGGAGTAGAATCGCAATATTCCAGGAGAGTGTAGCCTCTTCTGTGATGTCCAAGACAGATTCCTGGCTCAAAAAAATCTAAGGGTGTGTATATTTATTGGAACCAAATGTTCTGATCCAATGGAATTTATCTCAGTGCCCTACAGTCAGAAAATAAGTACCATTTTTTGCCTGATTTGCTTGGATCAACGCTCAACGTCAATACTAATTGGACAGGCCTGAACGATCAGCGTTGATCACGATTAAATAGATGCAATTATTGGTGTAAAGTAATGATCCAACAAGAACGATCAGTTTAAGAGATCTTTCGAGTTAGGGTGCAAAATGAAATTTCCTTTTGCTGCACATGTGTATTTTAAGCAGCAAGGTTTGCGTATCTATTTTATATAATGGTCCGTTAATTAAAGAAACATTTCACACTTATTTCCAATGTCTAAATATTAAGATTAATATATACCATCTATTTACCCTTTTATAAAATGCTTTTAAATGAGGTATTGGAATTGTATCATAATTATCTGATCACATACATGTATAACAGTTTACTTCAAGAGTATGTTTTCCAGCACATTGTCTGTTTATGGTAAAATTTACCTTATTTAGGTTCGAAGCCGGCTGTCGGATAGTGCATGGAAAATCAGCAAAGATGATACGGCAGATTACTTCATGGCAATAAACTTGTATGACATGCGTTGCCATTATCGAGTCGTGCTATACCAATAACATTTTTTTTTTTTTTTTTTTTGCATGCACCAGCCACCAGACGACGTGAAAATCTAATAAGGCCAATTTCAATTTGTTACTAGTTTAGAAGACAGCTAAAACTGGTTTTTATAGATGTTTCAGTTTCCATGACTTTAAGGGGATAGATCCTGAGAAGTCCAAAATACAGGATTATCCAAAAACCTTCAGTAAACATACGCACCCTTTCCTGACAGTGCCAGGTCAAACAAAATGGATGCATGACATAATGGCTGCGCTCTCCTGGTACAAAATGACTCTAATGAAGCGGTGGAGGGTTTGGATTCTTGTCAAGAGAGAGATAGAGAGAGAGAGACAACGATTGAAAACGAGGTTGAGGTGGGGGTGTGTGAAAATTCAGAACCGTGACGCGGCGGCCCATTCCTAGAAGTAACCCGGATGTTCCGAAATGCCGTAATAGTGTCCGTTGTAGACTACGCCTATCTCTCGCAGCACCTCACCTTTAATAGTCGCTTTGATGGTCCAGTTGTGCACATCCTCACTCTCCTTCTCCCTCTCCAGCCTCTCCACGTCCACAATCTTAGAGCTGAGCCTCTCCAGAATTATGCCAATGTCCTTGATGGTCAAGTGCCGTTTCTGCTCCACAGACAGCTGGTCGACGAGTAGCAGATAGCGTTCTGACAGCTGCTCGTCCTCATTGGCAGTGTTCTCTGTGTCCGACTCTGACGACTCACGTTCCTTGGGCTCGACATGAACGTCCAAAAACCGCACGTGAGCACCCTTTGGCGACGGACGTCTCACCTCTGGCTGTTCTTGGATGGGAGAAGTTGCTACAGACTTGTTCACATGGATCCTACCACCTTCCTCGTGCAGAGCGCAGCAGTGGAAGTCACACACTGCGGCCAGATCTGGGCTGGAGACCCGCGGCTGAACGTCGTTGATGGTGGTCACTCTCTTAACAATAGGAACTGTGGTGACTTTTTCCACACCTCTCCGGCTGCCATCGGCCATTTGTACACCTTCGACCCTGGCCGTGATCAGGATGGGGCTTCTGCGATCCTCGCCGGACGGTTCCTCAATGACCGGTATTCCGTCAGAGTCCTTGCTGCCGCCGCTAGGGCTCCTTCCTGTTGCGGTCTGAAGTCTGCGGATGTCACGCTGGTCCCAGTGTAGCACCACGGTCACCCGTCCTCGATTGTCCATTATTTTCCACGAGGGAGCCTCGTCTATAAGTTCCAACGTGTTAATGGCGTCGCATACAATGCGCGGGATGGCGTGGATGGCTGTGCGAGAAACACACACCTGTCTAGAGATGAGGGCCTCCGGGAGGGAGGCGAAGATGTGGAGGGGAGGCGGGGATCGCCGTCCAAAGAGAAACTTTTCAAAGTAGCTTATAGAATAGGCTTGTTGTGCCAACCATAACACAATTTAAGAGTCGTGACACCAACATTTTAAATTTCATTCCTGATATAAATTTTGAATCAATGCAATATTTATGTCTTTCCTCTGCCTAAGTACATTTTCCACATGATTAAATTAAATGACAATGGCATTTTTAAGACTTACAAAATAACAAAACAAGCAAACAAATAATTAAAAAATGGCTTTCCAAAGATGTATGATTAATAAGAGTTTTAATTTAGCCTTTAATATAATAAAACTACATTGAGGAAAAATGTCCCGATACATGTACTATTTATGTCAAGTTTTAATCTCTATCTCACTCATTTTTACCAAAAAAAAAAAAAAAAAAAAAAAGCACGTTTTGAAAAGAAAACGAAAGCAGATTTTTCCCCTGAATTATCTATGCCACCATTTGAAAAGAAAACGAAAGCAGATTTTCCCCCTGAATTATCTATGTCACCATTTGAAAAGTTCTCTCCTCGTAACCTTCGTCCATCAGTCCTACACAATTCTACCAAGAATTCAGTCACAAAAAACTACTACTCGATGCAACTAGGAACGACAACGACGCAGGTGCTATAACTGACATTCAGCCAACAGAAATGGGGTGCCTGAAGCGTGCAAAACGGGCTGAACAAGATAGAAATAAGTGAAAAAATCGGACGAAAATACCAAAAATATCCGCGCGACTACTTCAAATATTGAAAAGAAACAAGCAGCGAACCAGGCTCGAGCTTCACGGCTAATATGAACTTGGATTAGCAGAAAAAAATCGCCAACAAGTGGCAGCAATCCACAACAACCACTCAGGCAATGCAAATTTATCTGGCGTTCAATCCAATTTTCATGCAAAATATAAAAAAATATTTCAGCATCAGGGTTGGAAAATAGGCAGCACAATTCATACCCAATGGAAAATTCAACAGAAAACTGGAAGCAAAAAATTCCTTGCAAGACTTCTCCTAAATTAAATAAACTAACGCAGAAGTCTAACAATAATTACGGTATGGTAATCTTTAAACCATTTAACCAACAATTTTACCATGTGGATTCAATGAAGTGTTAGAAACATTAAGACAACCTTTGTGTGAATATTTTCCCCCAACATAGGAACGTATTTAATTTTCCTCATCTTAAAGGGTTTGGAAGCTGATAAATATTCACATCCTTCAACAGAAACGTGTTATCCAATTTTTGACCTTAGGTTAAAATTCCCCCTTTTTTTTATAACTAAGTAAACAGGAAAACTTTAAAAGGCGGCATACGAAATTAAATAACATTTCGTTTTGGTGTTACATTTCAAATTACAAAATAGAATAACTGTTCGAATGAAAGTAGAATTTATATCAAGGTATGGTACTTTTGTAATTTCAAGGACTGAAGGTAAAGGAAATATCACCATTTCAACTATGGTACATATTCAACCTTATATTAATAAACAGCTTTGTACCTGGATCTTAAAAACAAAAATAACATAAAAATCAAATGGTTTCTACAACAACATTGAGTCCAAAAACAGTCCAGGAATAAAAAAAAACAATGCACGGTCAATTTAAAATTGAATGCAGGAAAAAAATAAGAAACATGCATAGCCTATTTTAACAGAAGCCCGAAGGTAGCCCCGAAAAAAGCAGCAAAATCTAAACGCAAACATACCTGCCCTTATGGCCTCCACACCCGGTGGATACCATCGTTCCCCAGCCTTTAGCAAGAGAACAATAGTGTTTTCTTCTATGCGTCTAAAATAATCGTCATCCACTTCAGTCCCATCAGCCTCCAGGACCACAACAACACCCTCTGCCTCGTGTATGTCTAACTTTATCTTTCCTTAGAATAACGAAAGACAAAAAGCAAAAAAATAGAAAAAAGCCAATGCAAACCGTTAAGGGGATGCTAAAGTAAATAAATATTGAAAGTTTTGAAGAAAAATGGACACCTTTGAAAAAACGAAATCCTGGATCTTTCTGAAGACTTTTAGGAGCAAAAAATTACTCATACACGTTAGTTACGAATAAGAATCTCATAGGTTCGGATATTACCCTCACGTTTTTCTTGTTCTTAGTTCATAGTGTATGAACTGTGTTGCTTGATGAAAACATTTTTCAGAAAGATCCATGAATCGGTGCCATAAAAAGCGTCCGCTCAACACAAAGATTAGATTTCACATTGTCATCCCCTTAAAACGAATCATGCCAAAAAGGCCGGGTCGGGAGTTCAGGATACTGCCCGGCAACGGCTCCTCAGGAAGAAGCCAGTTTGGATGCCGAAATCTACAGACTGCAAAAGCAGTTCATCGTTTAAGACAGACTACTAAGCATTGTGGCTCTAGAGGCTGGGAGTGAAATGATTTGGAACAGAGGACTCTCACCTTTTCGGATGAGATCGGCTAGGCTGCTCGCAATGATACCTTTTCGAATGGTACGGTCGGCACTCCATACTTTAAAAGGCCGTTGCCGAGGGTTCTGCAAGGAAACCAAATGGACATATTTAGTTAGTATCAAAACTTGTTCTGAATTTAGGAGATAATAAGCCAAAAATCCGTATGATTGTTTGTGACTTATTTGCAAGCAAATACCTGAAATCAACATACATGTATTGGCAAAAACTATTTTCCCCGTGGTGATCAATCCGTTCAACTTTTTCGTACAAAAATTTCACATTTTAATTTCTATTGTTTATAATATTCAGTATATAGTATGTATATACATATATAAACATGCATCTTGAAAGAATGAGCTGTAAAATTAAAGTATTTTTTTAAATAATACATAAGTCTAGGTCTTGGATAAAAAATTTTACATTATGAATTAATTATAATACGGAGTGTACTTTTAACTGTCATTATCATAGCGTGTTTCCATCCCCCTTAAAATGCCAGATATACAGTATGACATGCTGCAGATGCCGGAAATGACGTTTAATTCGGCAATTGAAAAGCAATCAATGTGTGAATCATCAAATCGATACTTTGAAAACCGTCAATCAAAAACAAAAACACATCAGTTGTATCGAAGAGCAGCAACCAAAGGTCATATCAAAATTAATTATGAAAAGCCCAAGCTTAGACATCACGTAGCGGGCTGCATACTGGCGATTAGTGCAGCTGTCGATAAACTCATGATTTCATAACAGAAACAAACGAGAGTCAAACGATCAAATCAGCCGAAATATTGCAGTTGTTGGGTGCAATATTCAGAACGGTCAGCAGATTGACAATGGAAGTCAAAATATGTTGCAATGGATCATTACAGATGACTGAACTAGGCTACATTTGAACAGATTACGAGTTGAGGTAAAATCAGTCAATGATAACGGTCTACTGTACATGTATGACGATGGAGACGCTCATTTTATTTAAAATTGAAAATCATGGAACGCATTATATACGATTACCAAGGTTAACATTCTTTCCATTCTAGAACAACAACAACACAAGTGTTTATCCAAAACTAATTACACATTCATACCAAAAAAATGTTTGTGATTTCAGCGGACATTATAAGAATTATAAAATAATGGTCGTTTGGGAATTGCTGGTTCTATTCAGTATACCTACGTTCTCAGGCAAATCCACTCTAGTTTTCTCAGTTTCAAAAATACTTCAAATAATTAAAAAATAGTTAAGTTGCAAACTTTTGAGATCCCTTAGAAACCGTAATGTGCAGCGGCGTCAAAATGTCCAGCGACGACTCAGTTTCATAATTTGCATATTTACCAAAAACTATGTCAACGATTTGCGTACAGAACGATTTCCACGGATCAAATTGTCCAGAGATGAAAGACAAGGAACAAATTGAACCTAAATCCGTCGAGATTTCTCTTTCAAATCATTCCTCTCCTAACGCTGTGCCACCAGCGAAAATCTCTTCAATCCCTCCCAAATCTGTCAGTGGACACCCGAATTCCCGACCTGTTTTGAAATTCTGCTCAAGTTTTCGGCGTCAATGCAATTTTCCACGTGCCGCAGACAACCTGCAGCCCGGTACGGCAATGTTACCTTAGTTCACGGTGCATCGCGCCTTCGCGACCGCACCGCGTTTCTCCTCATCCCCAGCGGCCAAAAATCAATGAGGGCTTAGACCTAGTAAAATCAGTTCCTGAAAAATAACGCAGCGTCGTAGAGAACGACAGTTACGACGTTGCGCGCGGAAGAAGCTAAAGCTTGCACGATCTCATCCGTTCCTGAATGACTGAGAACCAAAGACGAGTTCAATGACATGGCAATACTGTGGAAAGAAAGAAAAATAGTGAATATGCGCGAGGCAGACCAGACTGCTGAAATGCTCATGTACTGCGGATGTAGCGCCAGTGCTGGTGGTGTCGCCCGGCACAATGCGTACTGCGTACTGGCGCTGGAAATGCTGAATCCAGCCAGTGCACAGAGGAAACTGATTTTGAAATTTGTTGAAATCGTCCACGCCTGATTGCTTTTTGTATATAACTATTTATTTAACACATTTCTAATACTTTGTCCACTGTGGGACTTACATAAAAAACACGAGCTGCTTCACACTTCAAAACTTTCAAGAGAGTGAGAGAAGGGCGGTCAGTGTGACCAGATAACTTCTCTTCGATTCTTCCCATCTTGGGCCCGTGCTGCCAGATTCATACACGTGCGTGTTGTCTTGAATCAGGAGCGCACTTTCAACATTAAGGATAATTAATTGACTGCTCTCTGTTCGAAACTGACCACACGAAAAGACCAATAGGGTAATTTCGTGTCGGCACCTTTGATGTTCAAATGACGAGAACGAGTGACGTGTGCCACACGATTCAGTACAAAAAAAACTACAGTAGTTCACTCGACTGAGTAACAGTCGGGAAACTGGGAAAGCGACCCCCGACCATAAGCATTTTAATTATGTTCTTTATCAATTTTTACATTTATAATATTACCATTAGTGAATCACAGACCTACGAAATATTATAACTGTAAGACAAAAAAACAGACAAAACCAAATGAAATTAGGTGAATTATCTACAGTGTATCCATACTTTTAATTCTTAACGCGGTTGCTTTCGTCGGAGGTTTGGTTGCCTTAATGCCTGGAGTTGTCACCTTAATGATTTCCTTGTGATCGAGAGCATATGCATGTTGAGGTATTGATGCATTCTGAGACTTAGAATTTAAAGTGATTATTCGATAAAATTGACTTGTCTTCATCTTGTAACGTGACAATTATGATACGCCAATCGTGATTTCTCCTGGAACTCAACTCGGAAGAATTTACGACTTCATCATTTTGATTTTAAAACTTACCATTTTATTTTTGAGTTGCAAAGGGATCATCCATAAAGGACGTCCTTTATTTTTCCGGGTTTTGATAATATTTATCAAAAATATTACTGAGGCAATGAACTAACTGTACAAATTTACAGCTTTCGATAAAACAAGGAATTTCCCCTAACAGGATAGCAAACCACCCAGTTTTAAAGGCCAAAATAAACTCTTCCCCCATATACATGCAGGAGCAATAATGTATTCAATAAGCTGATGCAGGCAATGTAAGCTGCAGAAATCAGTAAATTTGCCTCTAAATTGATTAGCAAGAAAATAAAACCAGTGCAATCAATTTATCATCTAAAACTGATGACAGTTTAAGCACAAGTTGACATCCGGACGTCCA
>JAQGBX010002523.1:0-20118 GCA_034698745.1 Megaphyllum sjaelandicum | reverse complement strand
GCTTTGTTCAGTCTAATCTGTTTGGTGGGATTGATTTCATTAGTCCTTTTACGTTCGGGCTTGCGAACGTCGTTACATGGTGGAGGTGCGATCGTTTTCCCGATAGAAAATATGCCTGATACTCAAAAGACATTAGGTGAGGCAGGGACCTCCACGGAGGTACCGGAGGAAAAAACTTCGATAGATATGCGACATACTACACAGCTGGTCCATGATTGGATCTATGCAGAAGAAGCTACACCCGAAACTTTAAAAATGGGAAATATTTTGGCTTAAATTCTATCACATTTAGATCAAAAAGAAGAAATTACACAATCGGAAAATTTGTTAAGATACTGCAGAGCCAGAGAGAAAAAAAATTAACAAAAATAGATAATCAAGGACAATTAGTCACCTTTGTGCCCTTTGGACAAAAGACAAATAGTTAGCGATTTTTCACCAAGATTGACAGAACCAACGTTTTTAACGGTTTGTCAAAATATTTTAAATATAGAAAGTTGGTTATCAATGACAGATATATCTAATGAAAAAAAAGATTTTATATTTGAAACGTTGGTTCAATTGGTGAAACGTTTGGGTTTCACGTTTTCAAATGGATTCCAAACTCAAGGAATAGGTATGACAAAAATTCAAGGGCAAGGTCATAATTGGTATCGAAATGTCGACTGGAATTCCTGGTTTGGGACCTTATCAAGGTAACCCGTTTATGGGCCCGGGTGTGCAATTTATAATTTATTCGAGTGTTGATAAGCTTCCCTTGTATGATGGTTCAACTGAACCATTTAGATTTTTACAATCATTTGAGTTGGCAGCACAGAATGATCGTGTTGATCAATCATTGTGGCACCAACAGTTACGAATGAAATTAACTGGAGCGGCGGCAAAATGGGGACATAATTATGGGGCTAAATTGGCTAATGTTCCTTGGGCACAATTTTGACACCAGTTTGTCCTATTTTTCAGATGGTTTTAGACCATCAGCTTTGATTACGAAATTGGCCTTTAGACGACAAGGTTATAGTGAGTCCTTATTGGACTATGTTACTGATGTGGAAGATCTTTGTAATAGGATAGATCCATTTATGCCAGAGGATGTTATTAAAGACCATTTAATTAAAGGTTTACATCCTGCATTGCAGAAATTCATGATTGGAAATGTCCATTGTCCTTTATATGAGTTCCGACAAATTATGTGTCGGATTAATAAAGTTCAGGCACCATCAGCTTTAAAACAAAATACTGGGAGCTCAAATGGTGCAAGGCCATATCAAAATTCAACACAAAGATGGAATTCGAACACATATCAGAGTAATCAAGAGTCTCCGGCGCAGACTCTACCTTTAAATAGAGCATTGCGCTCTCCCCATCTACTAGGTCAAATGGGTCGAATTCGATATCAGGTAGTTCATCACCTTTTTTATGTTATGGTTGTAAACAGGAAGGACATATGCATAGGGACTGTCCTAATAAAAATACGAATGCATCAGGAGTACGACCAGCTTTAACTGTTCATGTAGCTTTGTCGTCACCCGCGAGATTATTGAAATTCAATTTGGCTAGTAATGATAGGGTCATTCAGGCTACTTGGGATCCTGGTTCTAGTGGAACATTTTTGCATCCCACAGTAATGGAAGCTTTTGGCTTGCAACCAATTAAATTGTCAGGAAGGGATATCCATTTGTATCAGGATTTTCATGGCGGAGTTTCTGCAGAATCGAATGCAGTAGAGGTGGATTTTTATTTGTTGGGAAGGAAATTTAAATATGTTTTTGTTATTTCTCCAACATTGCCGGTGCCTATTATTTTGGGTAAAGATTTTGTTGACCAAGAAGGATTATTATATCTGCCAAAAAGACAGGGTTTGTTATGATGATAATTTCTCTGTTACATATACAGTTGAACAAGCCGAATTAATGCACCCACAATATATGAAAGATCCAGTTTCTATGGAGGATCAAGTTGATTTACCCGATTTTCCGGGATTGGATACTCCTCCAGTTTTAAGAATGGAGCATTCCCAGTTACTTTGATGGAACCAGTTATGCTTGCACCATTTTCGGTTTTCTTTCCTAAATGTTGGGTCCCAAAGAATACGCCTATAGGTGATAGAATGATGACTATACCTTCAGATAAATTGTCAACTGATGTACATTCCGCATATGGAGTTTTTTTATCACGGGGCCCTGAATCAAGACCAATTCAGATTCTGAATTCTTCACCTGAGAAAGTTTATTTGAAAGGGGGACAATTAAGTTGTTGCTTTGGCTGTCCCGATGCAAGAAACGGACACTATTAGTCCATGGGATGCACACAAATTTAATGATATAGATACGCATAAAGAACAAGAGTGATGATTGGTTGAACAGTGTCAATATTGATCCACTTTTGTCGCAAGAACAGCGTGTTGCATTGGCCGGGTTGTTGAGACGATATAGAAAGATTTTTGCGTTATCAAATTTGGAATTTCGAATGAGTGATTTGGCACCCCATTATATTGATACAGGTGTTGTTAAACCTACACTTCAATCAGCGAGACGTACGTCTCCTGCAGTACGAAAAATTGTACAAAAGAGGTACAGAAAATGTTAGAACAGAAAGTTATTGTTCCATCGAAAAGTCCGTATTCGAGCTCAATAGTTATTGTTAAAAAAAGACGGCTCATATCCTTTTTGTGTCGACTATCGGCAACTTAATAGTAATACAAAGATTGATGGATATCCGATCCCAAGAATTGATGACGCATTGGATTCGCTGCAGGGATCACAATGGTTTGCGACATTAGATTTGATGAGTGGCTATTGGCAATTGCCAATGGCCTCTTAAGATATGGAAAAGACTGCGTTTTCCTGCAGCGAAGGCCATTTTGAATTTGTGCGTATGCCTTTTGGCTTCTGCAACGCGCCAGCGACGATGCAGAGAGGATTAGATCAGGCGTTGTTCCATTTAAAATGGGAACAATGCTTGGTCTATCTGGATGATATTATCGTATTTGCAAAGACTTTTGAGAAATTTCTACATCATCTTGAAAATGTTTTTAAAGTTCTTGACGGGCCCAACTTACGCTTAAGACCAAAGAAATGTTTCTTTGCATTCAGGGAATTAAAATATTTAGGCCATGTAGGGAGCGGATCGGGTGTCGCCGTAGATCCAGATAAGGTTGTTGCCGTTCGAAATTTTCCAATCCCAAGGACACGAACGGACGTTCGTAGTTTTCTGGGATTGGCCGGCTATTATCGCCGGTTTATTGCTAATTTTGCGAAAGTCGCGGCACCTTTGATTGCGCTCACCTGTGAAAGTAAAAAATTTCAATGGTCAGCTGAATGCGATCATGCCTTCCAAGAATTGAAATTGGCATTAACGACGGCTCCGGTCCTAACAATGTGGGATCCGACAGCGCCATTGACATTATATACAGACGCTTGCTTACTGGGTTTGGGAGCTGTTCTCCAACAGGGGGTTGGGGTTCATCAAAGGGTTATTGCTTATGCCAGCAGCACGTTGTCAGGTCCCGGATCTTGGTATACAGTGACTGAACTGGAAGCTTTAGCTGTTGTGTGGGCAGTATCGAAATTTCGACATTATTTGTTCCAGAACCCCTTTACTATAGTATCAGATCATCATGATCTTTGCTATTTGCGGAACTTGAAGGATCCGTCTTCCAGGTTGGGTAGATGGATTACTAAGCTGGAAGAATTTCAATATGTGATTAAATACAGGAAGGGTGGTTTACATAAAAATGCCGACTGTTTGAGCAGGTTTCCAGTTGTCGCTGCTCCCCAAGAGAATGATGATGAAAATTATTTGTTTTTGCTAAATAAATAAAATTTGGTTGAGGATCAAAATAAGGATAAAGAACTAAAAGATTTGTTGGCCCGTTGTAAAACTATCGAGAATGATTCGGATAAGGGTTACGTGCGGTTGGGAGAGCTTTTATATTATGTAACACCAGGTGATGTACCGCGCCTATTAAGTACCGTCACATTTGCGGCATCAAGTTTTAAAGGCTTGCCATGATGACCCTTATTCAGGTCATTATGGCATGACAAAAACAATAGAGACATTCTCATAAACATATTTTTGGCCGGGATGGCGACGTTCGATTTCAAAATATATTGAAAGTTGCCCAATATGTCAGAAGGTTAAATTACCTAAGAATCGCCCTAATGGGTTGTTGGAACCAATTCCTGTTTCTACACCGGCCGAGAAATGGGGTTTTGATTTTGTGGGATCCTTGCCTCCGGCCAAATTTGGAATGTCTTATCTTCTTGTGGCGATTGATTCCGCCACCAGATATTGTGTGGCAATGCAAATTAGGAATCAGAATGCGACTATTTTAGAAAATTTTTCCTTAAAAGTTTTTGCGTGGTTTGGAATACCAAAACAATTGATTTCAGACAGTGGTTCGCCTCAAACAACTAACTATTTTACACAGTTTTTACAGCAATTTGGAATTTTACATCGATGTTCGGCCCCGTACCACCAACAGGCGGATGGTTTGGTGGAACGAGTTATTCAGTCGATTATGATTGGAGTTCGAACAAGATGCCTTGAAAAGTCTAGATCTAAAGATTGGGCAGCATTTATTGATGCTGCTGTTGCTAGTTACAATTTTGCAATTCAGGAGTCGCTGGGTTTTTCACCATTTTTTCTCATGCATGGATTCCATCCGACATTACCGGCAAATACCTTTTTTGATGTAAATGTTATGCCTAAATCTATTTCGGTACAGGAAGCTCGATAGATGGCACATCAAAAACTTATTCAACAGCAACAAAGACAAAAACAACATTACGATCAGTCTCATCGGGCAGTCCATTTTGATGTTGGAGATTTGGTGCTGCAAAGGGATTTGGCACCAGCAAAACCAGGCGTGGGAAAATTGAAGATACCATATAAAGGTCCATTTGTTATTGTGCAGAAACAGTCGGACGTTCACCTTTTTTGTCCCATGTCTCTCATTTGAAGCGCTATACTTCGCGAGCGCCGGGTGACGTTTTTTTTAACCGCTTGGTGTCACCAGGGACAAGGGTCATCAGGCGAAAACAAAAGACAGTTGTTGCGAAGTTCGCCACCAGACAACCACGTGTGTCTTCTTGTTCGAGTCGTCGAAGTGTTTTTTTGCATTTGCGAACGTTTTCTGAACTGTTTTCGGTGATGGCTGCTAAGTACCCAGATTCAGATTTGTCGGATGATGACGAGTGGTCCTCGAGTTGTTTTCAATTCGATATTCCGGAGGATTTCTCATTAACAAAGTTGTCGAAAGTGTCGCCGCGTGGTGCATACACCAATGACTATGTCGCAGGCCGTGTTCGAGAGGTTCGAACACGAGGCTTCTAGAGAAATACCAAGAAGCCCACGACTTGCTGTTTTGTCTGAACCTTGGCCTGAACCAACACTTAGACGTTGTCTCAGCGGACGATATTCAACAGCTGGGTAAGCCATCTATCAGCGATTGTAAAGATTATGTGACATCTTGGCTATCACCATCATCAGAAGTTATACCTTCCAAGATGTCCACAAAAGAAGTTAACACTATTGCTACCCAGAGTGGACCTGTGGATGAAATTCGCTTGATGCCTGCTGATCTGGATTTGACACCCTTTCCGCAGGATATTGAAAATTTGTATACGCTAGTGATCGCGAAACTTGCGCGGTATCAATTACTGGGGACGGTGGGCAATGAACGATTTTGGCCATCATTGGAGGCACGTCAAGCCATAAAAACAGTGGGACTGCACTGTGAATACCCGGCTCGGTATGTGTCCCTGGATATGCGCGATAAATGTCATCGATATCCGTCCAGAACTGTTGAAGTAGCGACCCAAACGACAACACCTCAATTGTGCTCAATTGCTGTGGGAGTCGATTTGGATCATTGCATTCCCATCCTACAACGAGATGCTGATGGTAGCCTTTATGCACGACGTCGACCAATGCCCGAGCCATACTGGGAGATGTTTTTTGGTTGATTACAAACCAGACGGCGATATACCCAGTTTTACAAGGTAGATCTGCGTGCTGCTGGATGGTATCCTCCAGTAGATGTTCCAGATGGTGTGCAATATCGCACCTTATGGGGTTACGGCGCGGCTCCTAATGTGGAAACACCATCAAGGTTATTCACGGCACCACTCCTGCGTTTTTCTGGAAGAAACCAGGACCCTCGAGATTATCTCCATGATTTATGTTATTTCATAAAAACTGGTCGATTCTCTCGGGCTTCAGAGGAAAGGCGAAGATTCTGGGTGGCACCACTGCCATATCGACCGGCCTAAATAACCAAGACTATACGTTTAAAGTTTTGTTCTATGATTGAAAATTTTTTTGTTTGTTTGATTGAAAGTTGAATTTCACGAAAGTCGTTTTGAAAATGTGCAATGTTCCCGTTTCCAAGGGTATTTGATTTATATAAGGTAATTTGAATTTTTCTTTTCCAGTTCTTAATTGGGTAACACCTGCCCTGGCCCGGAGTGCCAGGATTTAAGGGGGGGGGGGTGTCACGGTCAAATGACCGTGCGTGTCTAAATTCCTTCCT
Source organism: Megaphyllum sjaelandicum (assembly GCA_034698745.1). Taxonomy (NCBI): domain Eukaryota; kingdom Metazoa; phylum Arthropoda; class Diplopoda; order Julida; family Julidae; genus Megaphyllum; species Megaphyllum sjaelandicum. Next base: position 13,583 of record JAQGBX010002523.1, on the reverse strand, counting down.
TGTGATGTCGTGGATTACGACATCCCAAGATGAGTGACCTTTAGAGTCACGTGGTACTGAATCAGTACTTAAGGCAGGTTCTAAGGAAGATTAAGGCAGTTAAGAACTCGTCTTGTCATGGTGATGTCGGATGGGACCGTTGCCGTTGTGAGTTGTTTTAGCGTTGCGTGAGTTATGTTCATAGTTCCAACTTATAGGGGGTTAAATGGTTTTTATTGTTATTTACACTTTTTAGGCGTTAGGAGGGGGAACTGCAAATGAAGCGACCCTGAACCTTTCTAGCGTTAGCGCGTATTTTTGAATTGCTTACGATTATCGTTTTGGAGAATCTCTCTCAATCTCTTGTTCTTTGAATATGCGACCAAATAGTCTGTTAGAAATAAAGAGTTCTTGCTTTCTTATAGCTTTGTTCAGTCTAATCTGTTTGGTGGGATTGATTTCATTAGTCCTTTTACGTTCGGGCTTGCGAACGTCGTTACAAGCACTTAGTGTGCAACCAAAAAATATGTCCTTAGTTTATTAAATTTTTGTTTGTTTGTTATAAAAAAACCGACTGTTTCTTCACAAGCCTTCACTGGCTTTCATCGAACCTTTACTCTAAGCTTATTCAGGGAATCACTTATGTATTCCTGGTAATAACAGTTCTTTAAGTTGTATTGTTTTATTTATTATACTTTGGCAGTTAAAAGTTATTATTTTTCAACTTGATGAATTTGCAGTACTAATATTAGTTTTAGGAAAGTCCCCGTTTTTAGAATTTAGTAGTTTCCCTGGTTCACACGACCCACAGCTCTAACCAGTACCAAACCTAGAACTGTTTTACACTCATCATAAAGGTGTAAACCATCACTCATGAAATACCGCCCAGGATCAGGCAACAGATCATGGGTAGCATCTGCAAGTGATGCGCTCCTTATGACAGATAAGAGATATCTTGTGTAAACTGTCTAAGGGGATAGCGGGGGAGCCCGCCATCAAATGCCGAATGCGCTCAGCAACATCTTTTGGGGAGTCTAGATGGGTGCTGTTGGTACCTGCATGAACCACCACTACAGGTTTAGAGCTGGCTTTTGACACACAGCCTTTACCCGAGTGGTTAGGTGCTCAACACGAGTGCCAGGGTAGCACCACATTGTTGCCTTTCCAGGCCTGCTGATTCTTATGCCACACACTATACTGTCCCTAATCAAGTGTACATCGTGGGATTGAGCCGTCTCTGGCGATACATCATGTTCTGGTTGAGGCAGTTTCCCAGTCTCTTCCAGGACACTGAAGCAGTTTCCAACTATAGTGCCAGGGGCACTATAGCCAACAGACTGCCTCACCCCTCGATGCAGCCGAGGTCCATCTTTCTGCAACCCCTCACAAGACTTTCGAGAGCCTTTACTCTTCCCCACCACCTTCCAGGGACACGCACCAGGATCGCATGTTTGGCGTTCTTGGTAACAGACACAGACGGCGAATTGTAGAGGTTATATTCACGGTTTATTTACAAATTTACACGAAAAGGAAAACTGAATTAATGCAAGAATTAACCGAAGCAAAAACAAAAACGAAAAGATTACACTAGGCTTCGTAGCCGACGAAACGATGATGATGGAAACAAGGGCTAGCGCATGCTAAGCAACGTGTTCTGCAGGTCAAGGACGCGCATGCGTCCGGGTCGAAGGTCGGGAAAACGAGAAGGCCGAGGAAAGGTCGGAGGTCGACCTTTATACCCCGGCCTGCAGGGTAATCCTATGATGCGCGTAGGGGTCACTCACGTGACCCGCGGCGCTCTAGGTCGCGGCTGTAGGTCGACCATGAAGTTCGTCCGTGGTCGCCACACATGCATCTGTTTGGGGAGACTGTACCCGAAAGGAGCAATCTCCTTCCACAGCTACATCCACCATGACAACCCCAGGGAAAAGTTCCGAATCGGTCTGACAGCCAACATCACACACTGCCCTGGGTGCACGGCTTTCATGCATCAGCCATGCAGTTAAGTGTGACACAAAGGGGATTGGGAGGTCGAATTCACTGCACTGCTCACCTCTTGGTTCTGGCTCATTTCTCAAATTATTGATCTGAAAGCCTTTAAAATCAGTGAAAATGATGTTTGAGGGTGTTTGTGGGTTGCAAATTATCTGCTGACACCATGTAGTGTGCTGTAATAATCAGTTATGGTGCATTCGGATTTTTCGGCGCAGTACAACCTGATGACTATTCCAGTGCAATCGGCCAGGTGTTGCGATTCGAACATGCGAGTGCAATTCGCCTGTCCAAGCAGACGCCAAGTCACCGACAAATTGAATAGCAGACAAAATCTATACCGCCATTCTGAATGCACCGCTACACCGGCTCTCATGATGGTGTAGCAGTGAACACAAAGTGTACCCCCAGTGCGGTACGTGATTCGAATACGGGGAGAAGGGTGCACCAACCGCCACTGAGTATGCAACAGTCTAATTTAAATAGAATGAGCGTAGAAACGCTACACTGGTGTACACAAGTGCACACCAGATTGACCATCTGAATGCGCCATTAGAAGCAGACGCCATGCTGGGAGTGCAACAACGACCAATATAGTTATTTATAAATAGTGGCACCATCTATTAGCGTGTTTCGTAATCAATGAAGACGTGTCGCATCGAAGCGTTGTTTTATAATAAAACATACGTTTGCGAGAATTTTCGGCATTCAATGGACCCTTTCACTAATCAGATCCTCTCGCGGATTTCTGACTAACTAGCCTTACTACTTGTTACGGTACTCTGGCTACCAGCTGCACATGACGTAGCCAGCATGTGCTGTCTTCATGTGAAAGCTAGATATACACTTTAATGTACAGTGTATAAATTTCACGTGCAGACAGCACATGCTGGCTACATCATGTGCAACTTATCTATGCGTTGAAAGCGCCGTTCTATTCAGGGCTGGTAGCCAGAGCAACGTAACAAGTAGTAAGGCTACTTAGACAGAAATCCGCGAGAGGATCCGATTAGTGAAAGGGTCCATTGTTGCCACCTGAAGGTGAAAAGCAAAAGGTTAATTGGGGTCATGATATAATAATCTCGTGCAAATTATCTGGAGTTTCCTTTACCACTTGAAGATGGATAAATTTAATTTGAGCAAATTTAACGTATACAATATGATAATTTAATAAACAAAATTCGGTTATTACAGAGTGACAGAAAATAGAATTCAAATCCTTCCTATTGGTGAAATATTTTTTAAACTCTTTTACATTGACGTTTTTTGTAGCTTCCTCGAAGGCTTGGCTTTTCTACCTTTAGAAGAGGGCTTTTCTCTTGAGTAACAGGGAGCATCCTCATCCACAACTGATTCATCCAAGTTTTTAATTGGATATGGGGGTAATGATGCGCTGCAAATAAAATAAAAAAAACAAGTAGTATTGGCACTTGTCTCCAGGTTTTGGCAAGTTTTGTCTTAGCAGTTTTTGTTTGAAGTAGTACATTTGCGGGTAATTCTGCACAAAACTAAGAAGAAACATGCAGAATGCTCAAATGTTTTTATAAGTAAATGTGATAATTTTAAAATAATTCTTGATATTTATTTCTCGGGTTTTTTCGATATAAAGATGCGAGTGCCATTGACTAAGATTGCTGTTTTTTTCCGGTTTTTCTGGCTTTCATTTTGATAAAAAATTGTTTGAATATAAGCATTCTGAGTGTTTTACTACCTTTTTTGTATTTTAAGGAGAATTTCATTCAAATTATACAAGTTTGTCAATTATTTTTAAATGAGCTTACTCTGAATTCTTAACTTCGATTGAATCCTTAGAAAACAATATGTAAATTGTTGGAATTTCTCGGATTACTTTTAGCCTGAAACGAAAAGTATATATTACTTCTTAATATCCTTGGTACATTGTCATAACTGAATCTTCAAAACGATTGCAATATTTAGCATTTGTTAGAAAATGTTGCATTTATTCGCATTTAGTTATTTAAAAAAATGTGTAAGTTTTGAACAGAATGAACAATTTAGAAAAATATAATTACATTGTAAAACATTCACATAGTATCTGAGAAGAGCAAATTTAAACATATTAATAAGAAACAATGTTTTCTAGGAAAAAGTGATTTTGCAACTGCAGTGAGAGCTGCTTAATACGATCAGGATGGTTACATCGATTTTTGACCACAATAAGTGCTACGTTAAAAATTAACCCTACGAAAAATAATTTGATCAATGTTTTAAAAATACATTATATTTAATTGTACAGATATACATGTAGGCCTACATGTAATTACATATTTTTAAAAAAAACAACGTGTAAGTGGTGTTAGATGTTGTTTGTTTGCTGCACATACTAAAATTTTACTTTTTATCTTAATCAGAAAATCCACATCCCATGCATATCCATATGCCCTCAGCTTAGATGCAAGCTGCTCAAACATGTTTCACACATTTGCATTATGTAAGCATGTCTAAATTCCAATCAAATTATTTAATGAAACCCTCGGATTAAGCAACGTTTTTCATATAAGAAAATATCCGTTCTGAATGTTTTGATCGACGAATTAACAGGCTTTCACTGAATTAAAAATTAATCCTTAAGGTTTTCAGTAAAAATACTTACTTATCCAAGTTTGGAATCAATGGCTCCCAAGTTTCCTCCACCCTAAATCGAAATCTTAAAATGAGTGACAATCTTTATACACATTTGATATACATGTATTTACTCAAGAGAGAGAGAGAGAGAGAGAGAACGCTCGCTCTAGGGGCCATGACATTTACTCGATGCCATACAAGTTCAACTAACAAAAACTGTCTTAGCATTGAACAAAATGACCAAAAATTATAATGATAATTAATCGCCAAAATTTCAAATTGTAAAATAATGGCACATTTTACAGTTTCATTGTTTGTATTGTATGCGCCTCTACATGTAAATTTCTCACAAAAATATACTTTAAGAATACATTTTACGTATTAGCTCAATATAAGCCCTGTTCAGAAAATTTGTTTATCCAAAATTTCTTACCTTCGAAATCCAATCTTGTTTGACTGGTAAAGGCCCTGCAAAATTTGACAGTCATTAATAAAACAGGAAAAAATCAAGAACTTTTGACAAGATATTTCAAATTGTAAAAAACTACTAGTATACATAGGCCCCATACACAAATGTTGATGTTCATTGAACATAGCATTTCCACATTCTTCTACAATGTAAACAACTAATCAGTCTAAAGATTTCCTTCAAAGTTAAATGATTCCATTTTTCAAATGGTAGGTGAAAGAATGCATGATGTTGCTAAATTTATAGATATTATCTGTATATGAAAACTAGTTTAAAAATCTAAACAAATCAATGTAATATCCTGAAATGAATTAACTGAAACATTTCTTCAAAGTGTAGCACCTGAAGAAGGCTGTAAGGCCGAAACCTTGAACCTGTAATAGAGTTAGTGATTTACTTGCCTTAAATTTCCGCTTTAAAATTTCTGCACACGAAATTGCCTTGGTCACACCATTCCCTCCTCCAGTTATTACTATAGCGCGGCAGTCGTCAGGCTAAAATTACAATTTATTTTTAAATTTAAATTTTGTATCATTATTGATAGGTTACACGCCAAAAAAAGGAAACATTTTTGCCTATTGTGACAGCTTTCAATGCTAAAAACTAGTTTATTTCTTATACATTTATTTTCTCAAGCACATTAAATACTTACTTTGAAATGTGTAATAGCAAAACCTAGCAGATTACTCATTTTGCTTCCACTTTTCACTTTAATATGTAATGTGCCAACTGGCACATTTGCAAATGGCAGAAACTCCTCTTCGATTTCCGTGACATCTGTTTTCTTGTAATTCTCCACTGAAATATTAAAATCATTTGAACATTGTAGGTACACTTGCGACTTGCATAAGATTTTGCTTATAAAACAAATCATCTACAGAAACACAAAATGTAGCCTATATCAGAAGCACTCATACGTTTACAGAAATTTACGGCCTTGTATCATACCATAGCTATTGATTTTGTGGGAGGTTTTGAGCCTACCCAATCAGGAAATAAATACATTCTGGTCGCAATCGATCATTTTTCCAAGTATATTATTGCTATTCCTATGGAAAACATGACACTCCCGTAGAAGCTAAATTCTTATTGGAAAAGATAGGCCTGGTATTCGGCTTTCCTGGCAAGTTATTATCCGATAGAGGACCTGCCTTCTTTTCAAATTCATAGAGGTTTTTGGAATTAGTAGAGACCAAAAAGTTGAATACTTCTTCTTATCATCCCACAAGGCGACGGCCAAGCCGAGGCGGCAGTGAAAATTGTAATAAGACTCCTGCAAAAGTTTTCTAATAACAATCTGGAAAATTGGGATGCATTATTGTTATTTGTAACTTTTCGGTATAACACCACAATTCAGGACTCGATCCATGCCTTTCCTTACATGGTTGTTTTTGGTGCACTTCCTCGAATAGTTAATTTAGTTCCATCATCAAAAGCAGGATGCAACTTTCTTAACACCCCATTGGCGGAGGTTTGCATTCCCGGTTTTTCTGTCATTCGTGATTTGGTTTTTGAGCAGTTGAAATTGGCAAAATCAAAACAAGCCAAACATGCATGCCATAGGGAGGTCACCATTTCAGTAGATGAGGTCCTGTATAGAAATGTGGCAATTCAGCCATCCGGCTCGAAGTTAAGACATCCTTATTCGGGTCATTATACAATAGTTCAGTGCATCAACCCTGTCACCTACATGGTGTGCGCGGAACAATCATCAGCACCTTTCGCAGCACACGTGTCTAAATTAAAACAATTTTTTAAGGATGACAAAGCAGAGAATTTTGAGCCTCCTTTGTACAGGGTAGGTTTGGAGGTGCTACTGGAGAAACAAATCAATGGCAAACATGTCACACCACTGAAGCTGGCCAAGACCTCATCAGGACCAGAGATGAAGTGGTGGCTAATTCAAGTCACGCAAGGACAGTGTCCACAGCCAGAGCAACAACCAGTGCAACAATCGTAGCAACAAGAGGATACTTGTGATGAATCCTCTTTGGGTCTGGATGAGCTAGCATAACCATTTTCTCCTTCACCGGCTTCCAGTCCACCGGCACCTCCAGATTGGGACATCACCCGGCAGTCTCTAAGGCCCAGGAAGGGCTCCGTAACAAGACAACTCTCCTTTCGCTGATGTCTGGGCAACATCAGATGAAGGAGAGGCTTATGTGACCTGCCAGGGTCATGCTCCGATCAAATTCCTGAAGCGCTTAAGTATTTCACGTTCTTTTGTGTTGCACAATGCGGCAAAACAATTAATGCTAATTAGCAAGCATTTTTGGGACCCACCATGGGGGTCACCCAACTCGACCTTAGAGCAGCGGGACCTTTTCTTGACGACTCGTCTGAGTTCCGGAGCTGAGGGCGGACGTGCATTTCGCCGCTCCGACAACGCATTTTGAAGTTGAAATTTAATGCCGGGAATACAAATTTTGTAAACGCGGTTGATCATGCGGTTTAAATCAGAAACCGAACTGACGATATGAATTCGTGGAACTGAGAGCTGAACTGTCTCGTCTTTGTCGAGCAGCAATTGTGTCGAATTGGAAGGTGATCTTTTTGCAAGTGCGACTTTGTGGATGTCACCAAACGCCGCACAGTGGGGCAACATGCATGAAAAGTTGGCCACAATTATTTGACTGGATTTAATTCATAATTATCATGAAATAACTAATTAATAGCATCAAATGAATTCCACCAAGCATTGTTTTGTCAATAAATCCTCATATTTTTATTGCAAGATGGCATTTAACTTAGTCATGCATGGAGAACGCATGCTAAAATAAAAAAATTAAAAAAAGAACTTAAAGTGCCAACACATATTAACAAATAATTCAATGTTAAGTATAACAAAACAATGTCATTCTCGTAGCGATGACGTTTTTCAACGTTTACTTCTTTCAGAACTATCATCGAAATTTAACTTGGGTCGACCAGCATTACTTGTCACAAGACAGTAGTTATGAATGCTTATGGAGGTTTCCAACCAATTTTGATTTTTTATAAGAAATCTGTCCTTTATTCTAAGAGATTGATCCCATTTTTCTTAAACTTCATAATGAACACAGACAATTTCTTGTGAAGAATAGTTTAATATGCTTTGAGACTGTCCATTTTCTGAGCCACATGTTGATTTAAATAAGCAATCTGGTCCGCTAATTTTGCTGATCCAGATTGCTGCATTACATTAACTAGATCTTTTCTAGTAAAGAAAAAATCTGTAGAACCTGATCCAGAAAGAAGCGAACAAGAAATAGCTGTAATGTATTTTACTTTTGAAAATTGAGAAATGGACCATTGTAGTTAAAAGTCAAATACTTTAAATAGGGCAAACATGTGAAGAGTTTTCTTTCAGTTTCTAAACGAGGAGGTTCTCCTGATTATTTTGGTATATAAAATTTTGTATAGACTCATTTAAAAATATAACTTATGGTCTCAGAGAAAATTATTTTTAAGAAACAAATTGCCAATCACCTACACCATTGTTTCCTTTTTTTCCATGAAATTGTTTTAAGAAAATTAAAAGAATACTATAATAAGAAGTACAAACTTGAAGCTAAAGATACCATACAAATGAAAGTATATATTTTAGATGTTTATAATCCAAAAATTACGCTAGAAAATCATGAATTTTGAAGATGGAGAAAAGCTGCCTGTCTTGTAAAAACACCCAAGTTTAAACTGTCATAACTGATCAAGGAAATGAGCACGACAAATTATAAAAAACGGTTGTGAATGCTTCTGCATATGCAGTTTGTAAGCCATTAACTATTAAGCTTGAATATGAATTTCGAAAAATGAATTTTGGCCAACGTTTTATGCATGTTGCCCCACTGTGCGCTGTAAGGTATACATAGAAATATGTACCTCATAAACGTTTGTGTGAAATTTAACAATAAAATTGACATGAAAAAGTTTTATAAACATTCATGATATAATTCTTATATGAATTTAGTATGTGGCGTTCTATTTTACTTCATTTTGTTATGGCAATATCTAACTAATTACACATATTCAAATTATTGCAGGAAATTCAAGCAAAGTTATCACCTTTGACACTTTGAGTGGAGAGTTATCAGTTAAGAAAAATGACGATGGAAAATTCACCATGGATTTTCCAAACGATAAGCCAACTTCTTTGGTAGGCGTTTATTATTATGAGTAATTTTTTACCAAATTACGAACACACATAAAATTGCTCACATTTTCAGGCCACAAATTCTTGAGCCTCTCACAATTCAAGAACGGCGTAAAACTTGAGTAAACCAAAGCAAACCCCTTTTATTTACGACTTAATTAAAAATTAAATTTGTGAGTAAACTCAACAGCAGTTTTCCAAAAATTGCAAATACCTCAAAGCAATGAGGGGGTGATATTCACTGAAAAAAACTGTCCTGGACAATATATAATCACCTTTACACATAATAAAAATTCGTAAAAATCCTCTGGTGAATGTTTTCGAATATTTCACAAATAAAAAGTCTAATTTCCCATAATTTCGAAAAGAACAAAGTACAAATTTTACGAAAGACGTAGTAATTTTCTTTGTCAGCTTTATTGTTATTTGATTAGCAATTAACAAGTATTATAAGTTAGCTTCTTAGTTTCTTTCAAAACGCAAGAAATTTGAGATTATTCTGGAGTAAAAAATCACAACGATTAGATAAAAAATGTCCTCGTATTGAAGAGCGAACATTATTTTACTAGGCGTGTTTTATGGTGTTCGGTTTATGTATTAAAATCATGAAATGCAATTATAGTCGCACACATATTAATTGCAGTGTAATGTTGAATTACGTACATGCATGCACATTCTGCATTTTTTCAGGATACCGAAGCGGCTAAGGAGTTAATTAAAGTAAGTATACTATAAGCTCCGATCTTGTTCAGAAATGTAAATGAGATTTATTGGGTGTGTGACATATTTAAACTAAAAAACAAAATAATTTTAAGATAGCAGCAGGTAATCTAACCATTAAAGATGTCACCTTATCCCCAACCCATATACTCGTAATTCGATTAGATGACAAAGTTACCAGGCAAGTTCCTTCCACATTTATCCATTAATTACAATAACAAAATCGTCCTAGCCTGAGGTAATATTTCCTAACTTCCATATTCAATATTTGAATTTACTTAGATCGCAATTCGAAAGTCACACTCCTGCCTTCGACCTCCTATTGAAAGTCCCTAATTCGAAAAAAGTATCGGCGGTGATACTAACCTTGAAGGGTTCCAGTGAGAATGGCTGCTGTAGCGACGTTGGTACCAACTATGACTTCATTTCACGTTTCTTTACGCCATGGCAAGGCATCAACGAAGATCCAGTCACAGGTTGGTAGAATTAAGCGACATAAGTGGATCTCATTGCTTCGCATGTCAACATCCATCTGTGAAATTTTATCGTGACCATTCACTCATGCAACTTTTGGTGTATTTAGGATCGGCCCACAATGTTCTAGGACCGTACTGGGCAGAAATCTTGGGAAAAAACAAATTGTTTGGTAAGCAACTGAAAACGTTTTCGAGCATGCTACATCATACAATCACATGATCATCCTGAACAACGAAAATATATTTATCAAAATTAAAAGAAGTTTTGCAGTCAAGGCACCGCAAATTTTTAATTCAGAATTTTCTACAAAAGTAACACAGTCCGTATTTTTCGACACTTTTCTAAAGTAAATTTCCACTTTGACATATAAAGTAAATATATTAAATTTGGCTATTTTTTATGATCATAAAATGCATTTCTGAATTATTTTAAGTTAAATGTATGAAAAAAATCGACTTTGGATTTTAAGAAAAGTTTCAGGGTGCGAAACGCTGCCTTTAATTGTTTAAAATACGTCCTTAACTGCAACTTCTTAACGCTTCTTGACATTAGCAGCTTTTGCATGTTAATTATAAGTGATATTTAACATTTGATTTAGGTTGATAAAGCCCATGAGACATCAAACTTGCAATTTTGCATAGCACTTAAAAATATTTCTAATAAAAAATGCAAGAAATTGATTTCTTATTTTTCTTTGAGTTTAGCATGTCAATGTTCGAGACGTACCGGTCAACTACAGTTGGAAGTTGGCAATGATCGTGTTCAAATAACTGGCGAGGTCGTCATATTCATGAAAGGCAGCGTTCAAATTCAGTAGCATGCATATTTTGTCAATGCAAATTTAAAATTATATTAAAATGAATTTATGTTTTGGACGACTTTTTGTAGTACAAATTATAACAATAAAAACATACACATATACGTGTGATTCGATATTCTGAATTGAATACAGTATAGCAATATTACAGTAAAATAAGTAGAGTTAAGAGTTATAATTTGTCCTTTAAATCAAGTAACATGAGTTTGTAACCCTTGATATTCATTAGACTGAAATTTGTTTCGGTTACATTATTAACTAGTTGGGCCACGAGTTCAAGAAGAAAACAAACTATGATCACATTTAATATCACTGTTAAACAAGCCGGCAAGTTATAAGTAAATTATTTAAGTGTTACATGATTGCAATTTGGTTTCACAATGCTGAATGACTTAAACCCAAAAAGGATTTTAAGTCCCTGACCAGGGCAGGCCTTATATAATACTAAATCTAAAGTGTTTCTTATATTGGTGACCCCGAAATGCAAAGGTCACAAGTTTACGTCATGTTTATCAAGGTTATGATTTTATCAATTTTTAATGGAAGCTATACAATGGTCAATTTCTACATAAAATTCGCAAAAAATACAAAATCATTATCATGGTTATGTGTAGTCATTTCTACATTGTATGTGGAATTTGCGTCATGCTTACCATGGTTATGTGGTAACAGCCGTTTAACTCAGTACCCTACTATCAGTAAATGAATACTATGTGGTAGGGTGGTGTAATTCATCAACCAAAATTATTCAGTAGTTGCCACCACATTAGTGTGGACCCCAACATCATTGCGCAATTAAATTTCGTGAAGCCTAAGGCTATCCTTTAGAAGAGAGTTCTTACGTCTACAGCCCAATCCCAATGACTTATGCACTCACCATTTTAAAACGTAACTCCAAGTTTCAATCCATATCAAACAGAAACGACTAAAAAAACTTAATAAAACCAAATAAAAACAATAGCTTGGTTATCCATCTCCTTAGTGTATCACGTCTGATCGAGATATTTTCAGCAGGTCTTAAATTCCAGCAATTTCCCCAAACCCTTTAAAAAATATTTGTCTCAATGAATTATGAACTTTTTAAACAAATGATGTACAAGTTGTACAAACTAACAAATCACCATTTTTGTTGTATAACCCTTCAACCCCTTAATGTCCCTAAGGCGTTTTGGCATACTTTCCACGAGTTTTGCACACACTTTCACTAAAAATAAATCCCAAACATCTTCAATGATAACATTCAATTCTGAAATGGTTTTGGGAAGTGGTCGTTTATTCTGAGTCACCCTCTTTATTTGTCCCCACACATTTTCAACTGGATTCAGGTCTGGTGAATTGACTGGTCAAGGTAGAACGTCCAGATTATTGTTTTCTAGCATTTTTCTGGGGCCAAATCGTGTTGGTAGATGAAATCACTGTTAGTCTCGAACCATCCCGGTTGTAGGCTCGATGATTTGGGATGGTCAAGCCAACTACTTGACCCATAGAATCTGCCGCAGGTAGCGATGCTCCCCTCAGAGGTGTTTGGGGCACATATACGGCGTCTATGGTTCGGGTCCATACACTGGGATTGCTCAAGAATTAAAGTGATGCTTAAACTGAGAGTTGCGTTAACCCTTTCTTTCCTTTATTCAATTGATTAAACATGAAGAATTACATCACCAATGATAGATTCCCTAACGGTTTCTGCTAGCGTCTATCGTCTCAAAATATCCTCTCAGGGACAATCATAAAGGTCTGAACATGTGGCTGGCTCCAACCTCCTACCAATGCTCTAGCTATCAGATCAACACAATAGTACACTCCTTACACTATCACTAAATACACAGGATCAACATGATAACACATAACACTAATAAGATCAACATTCCTGAATAATAAGTGTACCAGGGGTCCCCACCCTAAGACATTTCATCTCACCATAAGTTGTCCTAATAGCACAAGTCAGGGGCTGTGTCCACCACAGTCTGCATATCTTCTCTGGCACTTAGTTTTATCCATACAGGTTGATTTTGCTGGTTGTATTCACCATTCACTCGCGACTGGTCACTGACTCCTCTATCCACTGGTTTTCCGACTCTGACTGACTCTCGATAGGAAAATTGGTCCTCCTTATATACGTTGCATGAGGACTGCTGCTGACATCACTCACAGGTTCGAGGGGGGCCAGCTTCTTTCCGCTGGCACAGGAAAGGTTTTAGTTTTTTTTCCTGCCTGTGCCCAAATAAAGGGGTTACCTTTCACCTTTCGTGGACGAGATAGTTCCACTAGGCCTGTCGGTGTCAGGGTTCCACATCTTCCCTGCACGGTCTCTAGCTTCATCCCAATCTGGTGTGGTTATTCAGGTCTTCTGACGACATGGGGCTCCAAAGTTATTAGTTCAACCATGTCTTGTCCTATTCCCAGGTAAC
>JAQGBX010002522.1:0-20122 GCA_034698745.1 Megaphyllum sjaelandicum | reverse complement strand
GAGGGCTGATCCCAAGAGATTTAATTTTCAGCATCAGCCTCTGATGGGGCACTGTATCAAAAGCCTTAGCAAAATCCTTAGCATTTTCTATAGAGATTTCGAGGACAAATTTGTAAAATTTTCAACGGTTTCCGAAGACGAATTCGCAACATTTTAAACAGTTTCCGAGGACAGATTTTCAAAAATTTTAAACTGATTCCGAGAAAAAAAATTGCAAAATTGTCAAAACATTTTAGAGTTCAAATTTGCAAAATTTTCAACAGTTTCCGAGGACGAATTTGAAAAATTGGCGACTTTTCGAGGACAAATTTGCACGATTTTTTGCGTCGTTTGAATACAAATGTCCAAGATTTTCCAAGTTTTCGAAATACGAATTGGCAATATTTTCAACGTACACATTGTAACGTTTTCAACAGTTTCCGTTGACAAATTCACGAAATTTTTGCCTGTTTTTCAAACAGACTCTTAATGCATTTTAGCATCTTCTGTGGAGAAATTTGCGTGTCGATTTTACAAAACCATAGACGACATTGGCCTATGTCAATTTTGACATTGTAATCGGTCAGGGAAGTTAATGTTAGAATCTTGGACAAGTCAAGGAAGTTGAAATGGGGTTTGGACGAATAATAATAATAATAATAATAATAGCTTCAATCATTTATTAAAATGAATTTTTCTAGTTGTACGTTTCGTTATTTAACTTTGAATTCCGCAGTTTAATCCGTGTTTTTTCGATGAGTTACACGTGTTTTTCACTGAAATTAACGAGATTAGAACAGATGAAACGATTAACTTTTAATAAAAGAGCGCATCTTATCGTCTATTAATCGTGATTTCAACTTTGATTAATATAAAAATTCGTCATCCGTTTTGATTTTTTTCAATATCAAAACCCATCTCCGAGAGGTCTACAGGGTATACCCTCAGTCCTGGAAAAGTCAGGGAATAATGACTTATTTTAAAAAAGTCAGGGAAATTCAACGCAGTCATCTAGATCCAAAATTAATGCTTCTAAGGTTAGCTCAGAGCCCATTTTTTGAGTAGAAAATTGCAAAACTTTTGCGCATTTTTAGAGTACAGATTTGCAAAATTGTCCAGTTTTCTAATACAAATTTGGAAAATTTTCCACGTTTTCTGAGTATTAATTTGCAAAATTTTCCACGTTTTCCGAGCACAAATTTTTAACGTTTTCCGAATATAAAATTCTCCCATTTTAAAATTTTTTAAAAATTGAAGGTTAATTTTCAAAATTGTCGTTTGTAAATTAAAAAAAAAATTCCCAGTGTCAATTTTGAAAATATGTAAATTTTTCACGTTGTCTTTGGTTCGACTGCAGATTTTTCACGTTTTTCCGAGTTTAATTTTGCAAACAAATTTCCGTTTTCAAAACACAAAATTGGGAAACTTGCCCGCGTTTTACAAGTGAAAATTTGCAAAATTTCCCACGTTTTCCAAATACAAATTTGTCAAATGTTCCAAAAAAAAATTTTTTTCAAGCAAATGTTGTTATACTCTTTTTTTTTAATGTTTTTCCGTGAATTTTCAAAACTGTCATTAGTAAGTTTAGCAAAATATTTTCCAATGTCGATTTTGCAAAATATGTCAATTTTTTGACATTGCCATTGGTCAGGGAATTTTTTTTTAAACCTGGAAAAGTCAGGGAAGTTGCAAATGAAATTTCTGGGGAACCCTAGTTGAAGTCTTGTTTTGTTTGTTTTCTGATAATACGAAGATTCGGTGGCTTATCGACATGAACCAATTCAGTTTGGCTTCCTTTTAATCGAATAATCTAAAATTAAAATGTTGATACATGTAGTGGTACATGTAGTGCAGTTTTGAATTAAAGCTTGAAAATTTGAAATTCTGTCAACTCGGTGGTCTATTGAAAATCATTTTCAGATTTTGATCTGAAAATCCGATTGACGAGAGCTCATGAGCTAAAAATAAACACCCGGAAATAAAAATAAAATAGGCGTCTTTTTAATATTTACTTAAACACTCCACCCCCCGCATTTTAATTCGCACATTCTTGATTTAATTCACCGTTTATATACGAATGAATCATTATTACGAAGCCAGGAAGTAGCCTTGTTTTTCCTCCCAATTTAAGACGTAGGCTACATTAATTCGTTAAGACGAATCGCGTGGGTGGTTCGTGTTATCGAAAATTTAGGGAAGATAAACAAATGAATCTAAAAAATCTGATAAATAAGTAAAATTCATAAAAACGAAATATAATATGCTGTATGCATGAAAAAATACTCATATACTATGTAAAAAATAAATCGAGAAAATTCATGAAAACGTAATAAATCGAAATTTTTTCATAAAAATGTAAAAAGTTAATCAAAAAAATTTGATAAAAATGTAAAATAAATAAAAACAAATTCATAAAAATGTAAAAAGTAAATCGAAAACTTTCATGAAAATGTAAAACATAAATCGAAAAAGTGCATGAAAATGTTAAACATAAATCGAAAAAACTCATGAAAATGTAAAAAAATAAATCAAAAAATTTCCTAAAAATGTAAAAATAAAGCACTTTTTTCATAAAAATGTAAAAATAAATCGAAAATTTTTATAAAAATGTAAAAATTTAAAAATAAATCGAAAATTCATTAAATTTTTACATTTTTATGAAAAAATTTGGCTTTATTTTACATTTTTAGGAAATTTTTTGATTTATTTTTTTACATTTAATGAGTTTTTTTCGATTTATGTTTAACATTTTCATGAAGTTTGTCGATTTATGTTTAACATTTTCATGAAGTTTTTCGATTCATGTTTTACATTTTCAAGAACGTTTTTGATTTACTTATTACATTTACATGAATTTTTTTATTTATTTTACATTTTTATCAAATTTTTTGATTAACTTTTTCAATTTTTATGAAAAAATTTCGATTTATTACGTTTTCAATAATTTTTTCGATTTATGTTTTACATATTTATGAAAAAAATGTGATTTATTTTTTAAAAAAAGTTCATAAAAATGTAAAAAGTAAATCAAATCAAAAAAGTTCATAAAAATGTAAAAAGTAAATCATAAAAGTTCATAAAAATGTAGAAAATAAATCAAAAAAATTCATAAAAATGTAAAAAGCAAATCTGATCAAAAAAGTTAAGGAAATTTTTTGATTTATTTTTTACATTTTCATGAATTTTTTTTTGATTTTTTTATCGATTTTGATTATAAATCGAAAAAATTCATGAAAATGTAAAACAATAAGTCGGAAAAATTTCATAAAAATGTAAAAAGTTAATTTTCGATTTATTTCTTTACATTCTAGGAAATATTTCTGATAAAAATGTAAAAAATAAAACGATAACATTCATAAGAGAATAAAAAATAAATCAAAAAATTCATAAATATGTAAACTCAAGAAATATGTAAAATCAAGAAAATTCGTAAAAATGTAAATGCAGTTACAATGTACAGTCGAAGCTCGTTAAGACGAATCGCGTGGGTGGGACGTCAACATTTGCCAGTTTTTTAAATCGTATTTCGTGTTATCGTAATCGGACCAAACGTGACTTCAACGATAAGAACTAAATTTAAAAAGTCATCTCGAGGGACGTCACGATTTGTCCGTTTTTAAAGCGTATAGTTCGTATTATCGGAAGTCGGGAAAACCGTGGCGTCAACGATAAGATATAAATCAAAAACAAAATAAATCTAAACAAATTTCGTGGAAATGTAAATTCAATACCTGTATAATCGTTATAAAACGATTAGCGTTGGACGTCAACGTTTGTCTGTTTTGTAACCGTATAGTTCGTATTATCGTTAAGTCGGACAAAACTTGACGTCAACGATAAAAACTGAATAAAAACATATTTGAATAAAAAAAAATTCATAAAAATGTCAATACAAATATACGGTGATTTCCGAATTGGGAATTGGTCTTACGCGAACAGGGTACCCCCTGCAGGCCTGGAAAAGTCAGGAAACTTGAAACTGTCTGCAAAAGTAATCGGGGAAGAATGGCTTGTTTTGAAAAATACAGGGAAATTCAAGCAGTGATAGCGATCCAAAATTTATACTTCTACATGGTTAGCTCAGAGCGCATTTTCTGAGTACAGATTTGCAAAATTCTCCACGTTTTCCGTATAGAAATTTGAAAAATGTTCATCGTTTTCCGAGTATAAATTTGCAAAATTTTCCACGTTTTCAGGGGACAAATTTGCAAAATTCTCCACGTTTTCAGAGGACAAATTTGCAAAATATTTACGTTTTCTGCGAGGACAAATTTGCAAAATTCTCCACGTTTTCCAAGAACTAATTTGAAAAATTCTCGACGTTTTCCTTAAAGAAATTTGAAAAATGTTCAACGTTTTCAGAGTATAAATTTGCAAAATTTTCCACGTTTTCCGAGAACAAATTCTCCACGTTTTCAGAGGACAAATTTGCAAAACATTTACGTTTTCCGCGAGGACAAATTTGAAAAATTTTTCACGTGTTCCGTATAGAAATTTGAAAAATGTTCAACGTTTTCCGAGTATAGAAATTTGCAAAATTCTCCACGTTTTCAGAGAATAAATTTGAAAAATATTTACGTTTTCCGCGAGGACAAATTTGAAAAATTTTCCACGTCTTCCGTATAGAAATTTGAAAAATGTTCAACGTTTTCCTAGTATAGAAATTTGCAAAATTCTCCACGTTTTCAGAGAATAAATTTGCAAAATATTTCACGTTTTCCGAGGACAAATTTGCAAAATTCTCCACGTTTTCCGAGGACAAATTTGCAAAATTCTCCACGTTTTCAGAGGACAAATTTGCAAAATTCTACACGGTTTCAGAGGACAGATTTTCAACATTTTCCGAATACAAAATTGTCATTAGGCCTATAGTATTAAATTTTGCAGAATATTTTCCCGCGGCGATTTTTCAAAATATGTAAATTTTTAACATTGTCATTGGTCTGGGAATTTTTTTTTAATAGCTGGAAAAGTCAGGGAAGTTGAAATTGAAATTTTTTGGGAGGGAACCCTGCATGGCGTTCGTCCATGTACCCCGAAGGACGAGGACTGGAAATGAGTTGATAATCAGATATGCTTTAGCATAAATTCGTTTGGAGCTACTTCTTCTTAATAAGTATTCTTTTACATGAGTCGATTTTTATCTCGGTATCTAGGTATATAGCTCAATCGAAGTATTTTCCAAATACATGAATGGCTCAATGGCCAGAGATATGTTATTTCACGAACTGTATATGTTTGACCAAGTTACTCAACTAAGGGTTTCGATAACAGCTAGTGGTGCAACGACGGACTGGCCAAACTTATTTCACTTAACTGCGTGGGAAACTATATCTAAGCCATCCCCAGACCTGGAAAAGTCAGGGAAGAATGGTTATTTTGAAAAAGTCAGGGAAATTCAACGCAGTTACTGCGATCCAAAATTAATACTTCTACGAGGTTAGCTCAGGGCCCATTTTCCGAGTAGAAATTTACGAAAATTTTCCACATTTTCGGAGTACAGATTTGCAAAAAAAAATTACGTTTTCCATGTACAAATTTACACAATTTTCCACGTTTTCTAAGTACAAATAGCAAAATTTTGCAACTTTCCGAGTACAAATTAGCAAAATTGTCCACGCTTTCCGTGTAGGCCCTACAAATTTTCAAAATTCTATAGGTTTTAAGAGTACGAATTTTCTTCATTTTCTGAGGACAAAATTACAAAATTGTCCACTTTTTCCGAGCACAAATTTTAAACATTTTCCTAATACAAAATTTTCCCATTTAAAAAAAAAATTCATGCAATTTTTTTACACTTTTAAAAAAAATTCTATGTTAATATTCAAAATTGTCGTTAGTAAATTTAAAAAAAAAATATTTTCTAGTGTCAATGTTGGAAAATATCAATTTTTCACGTTGTAATTGGTTAGGAATTTTTTTTTTTTTTTAAACCTGGAAAAGTCAGGGAAGTTGAAAATAATTCCGTGTACAAATTTTCACAATTTTACACGTTTTCCGAGTATTAATTTGCAAATTTTTCCATGTTTACCGAGTACAAATTTGCGAAATTTTTTACGTTTTCCGAATACAAAATTTTCATAATTTTTTTTTTAATTTTTAAAAAATGTCATTGTTAATTTTCAAAACTGTCGTTAGTAAATTTTAAAAAAAAATGTTTTCCAGTGTCAATTTTGGAAATTGTCAATTTTTCACGTTGTCATTGGTCAGGGAAATTTTTTTAAAACCTGGAAAAGTCAGGAAAGTTGAAAATGAAATTTCAGGGCTGCTACCGACCTGAAAAGTCAGGGAATGTCAGGGAAATTAGATGTCTAATTTCGGTAGCAACCCTGAATTTCTGGGGGAACCCAGGATTGTATTCGACAATTTTGCGAATGTTCCACGATTTTTCTAATGTTGAAAAAAAAATATTTGCACGATATCGCGATTTTTTATCTTTCGAAAATTTCAGAAATTATTCACGATTTAAAGATTATCGGAAAATAACAAAACTGTCGGAAAATCTTTCTTTATATTATACCATCGAAATACTCGCGAAATAGTCGAAATTTTTTGAAAGTTCGCAAAATTTACCAAAATTGTAAGAAATTTAGCAAACTAGTGGAACAATTCGCTATATTGTCGAAACAATTTCACAAATTAGTCGAACAGTTAACACAAAATTCTCTAACATTTGCAAATTAGTCGAAACATTTGCAAAATTGTCTAAAAAAATTCACAAAATTGTCGAAAAATTCGCAACATTGTCGAATTATTTGGCAAAATTGTAAGAAATTTATCAAAATAATGAACAATTTGCTATGTTGTCGAAATATTCCCAAAATCGTCGAAACAAATTCACAAATTAATCGAATTTTTTGAAAAATTCGCAAAATTGTCTAAAAATATTGCAAAACTGTCGAAAAATTCGCAACATTGTCGAAATAGTCGCCAAATTGTGGGAAAAAATTCACAAAATTGTCCAACATTTTCAAAATTTGTCTAAATATCGCAGAAAACTGCCGAAAATGTTTTCAAATCACAAATTGGCGAAATTCTCCGCGGATTCCTATGACTAATAAGCGAAACTTCAGACATTTTCCGAATTCAAATCTTTGAAATTTGCCACAAAATAACAAAAAAAAAATCACCCTAATTTCGTTTAAATTTACTTCTAAATTTTGCTACGTTATATGTCAATTTTAAACAAATTTCCAACTCGTCAATAAGTCAATTTTGAAAAGTACAATAAAAACCTGGAAAAGTGACCACTTGTTTATGCTGACCACTTTTTAGTGTATTGTTTATTCTAGCGTACATTTCCTTCATAAAAATTCTCCGTAAAGTGACCAGTGACCACCTGGCTATTATGTACGGTGACCAGTGTGTGTAGTCTTTTTTTGATATTTTACATTGCCAATGTAGCTTAAAAAGTGACCAGATAACGGATGAGTCACGTTACATCTGGCTTTAACCCTTGGACATGTTCATTCTCTACTTTTTTGGTTTTGTGGTTTTTGACTACGTGTATTACACTCTACATGTATAAGTGCAATGTACATGTTCATTATTTGAATTCAGGCATTCTTTGTATATTGACCACCTGTGTACAGTGACCAACATAGCATTTTTTCGGTGGTCGCTCGTAACAGGTTTTACTGTACTGAATTTGTTTGAAAAAGCTGGAAAAGTCAGGGAAGTTGAATATTAACATTTGTGTCGAGAGCTTTGCCTGATCTTTACCGTCTCTCGTTTCAGTTGCCGGAAGCTGCTCAAGAACTAAAATCCAGTGTCCTGCAGCCTCGTTCCGCTTCCGTTCAAGCGGAGGAGTCGATGGTGGGGTGCGAAGAAGGCTTTCACTACCCCAACGGCGTGCTGACTTCGCAGTGCACAACGTGCGGAACCATCAACGTGGCCCAGTACATCTACCCAGCCATCAACTCTTCCTCTTGGCCACCCTGCGTTCCTCCATCGTCTTCGCCGCCACTTCCTCAACCGCCTCTGCCGCCGCCGCCCGTCTTACAACCCGTTCCTCCTTCTTCTGTTGTAGCACCCTCGGTGACTCAGGGGTCGAGGACTCCTTGCGTGCCGAGACCCACCGTACTTCCTCTGCCGACACCCAAAGGTATAACCCGTACTCTTATTGAGCCCAAATGATCCGACATTCCTTTGATTTGTAGCGCTGACGTGATTTCGTAAGTATGGCAAAGGTTTCGACACTTTCTGTCGACAAATTTGACAACTTGTCCTACTGATTCGAGAAATTTTCATAAGTTTCTGAACAGAAGATTATTAGGAAATATTACTCAGTTTCTTGAGGACTGATTTGCAAAATTGTCGACAGTTTCTGAGGGCAAATTCGCAAACTTTTCGTAATAAAAACTTGTGAGATTTCCAGGACTTAGCAAATTGGGCTAAATTTTCAACTGTTTCCGAGGACTAATTTTCGAAATTTTCAACAGTATCCGCATGAGAAGAAATTTGCAAAATTTGTCAACAGTTTCTGAGGGAAAATTTACAAACTTTTCAAACTTTTCGTAATAAAAATTTGCGAGATTTCAAGGACCGAGCAAATTTGATAACTTTTCAACTGATTCCGAGGACTAATTTTCGAAATTTTCAACAGTATCCGCATGAGGAGAAATTTGCAAAATTTGTCAACAGTTTCTGAGGGCAAATTTACAAACTTTTCAAACTTTTTGTAATAAAAATTTGCGAGATTTCAAGGACCGAGAAAATTTGATAAATTTTCAACTGTTTCCGAGGACTAATCTGCGAAGCTTTCAGCAGTTTCTGAAGGCTGATTTGCGAAATTTTTAAACTTTTCTTAATAAAAATTTGCGAGATTCCCAGGACCATGCATATTTGCGAAATTTTCTACAGTTTCTGAGGAGAAATTTGCAAACTTGGTGAACAGTTTCTGAGGGCAAATGTGCTAAATTTTCAATGTTATCGTAATAAAAATTGGCGAGATTTCCAGGACAGTTTCTGAGGAGAAATTTGCAAAATTGTCAACAGTTTCTGAGCACTGATTTTCGAAATTTGCAAGTTTCTTATGGTACTAATTTTATAAGTTTCACGCGTATTCACAGCGTAAATTTGCAAATTTTTTAAATGTTTGGAAATGCGAAATTTCCGAGGATAAATTTGCAAAATTTTCAACAGTTTCTGAGGACAAATTTGCAAAATTTTCAAACTTTTCGTAATAAGAATTTGCAAGATTTCCAGGAGCGAGCAAATCTGCTAAATTTGTAACATTTTCCAAGTACAAATTTGCAAAAATGTCAAACTTTTCGTAATACAAGCTTGCGAGATTTCCGAGCAAATTTTAAAAACTTTCCGGTGTTTTCGAGTACAATTCGTGAAATTTTCGAGAAGTTTACGCTAAACAATTTTTCGAAGGTTTCTGACGCAGTATGGTTTCCGCCGACCAATTTTCAAAAAAAATTAACTCGACAAGTTCTCGACCTTAATTTCAGGGTACAAATTCACCGAACTTTCAACATTTTATGAATAATTTTTTTTTAAATATTCGTGTTTGTTCCTATACAGCTCACGTTAAACATTTGGAGTTGAAAAATGCTCCGAGGAAGAAGAAACTTGACAAAAGGACAGATTTCAGGATACAAGTAAGCAAAAATTTCGGCCGACATTTTGAAGCGATGTTTGTTACTCCAATACAGCCGAACCCTGATAAGTAGAAATCGACTCGACATCGAAATTTTGTGCACTTATCCGGTTTTTTCACATATTAGGTTTTTTGCATGATGTGCTCAAATTCGATCATATTCTGCCCAGATTAGTCAAATACAGAGTTCCCCCAGACCTGGAAAATCAGGGAAGAATGGTTTATTTTGAAAAATTCAGGGAAATTCAACGCAGTCATGGCGATCCAAAATTAATACTTCTACAAGGTTAGCTCAGGACCCATTTTCCGAGTAGAAATTTGCGAAAAAATTCCACATTTTCGGAGTACAGATTTACAAAATTTTCCAAGTACAAATTTGCCAAATTTTCAACGTTTTCCGAATACAAACTCACACAATTTTCCACGTTTTCTGTGTAAAAATTTCCACGTTTCCGAGTACAAATTTTCAAAATTCTCTAGGTTTTCCGAGTACAAATTTTCCACATTATCCGAAGAGAAAACAGTAAACTTTTCCCACTTTTTCCTAGCACAAATTTTCAACATTTTCCGAATACAAAATTATCCCATTATTCCCCATTATTCGAAGATAAAACTGTAAACTTTTCCCCTTTTTTCCTAGTACAAATTTTCAACATTTTCCGAATACAAAATTATCCCATTTTTTAGATGGGATAATTTTTTATTATCCCATTTTTAAAATGGGATAATTTTGAATTCGGAAAATGTTCAAAATTTTTGCAAGGAAAAATAGGGAAATTTTACAATTTTATCTTCGAATAATGGGGAATTGTTTTTAAATTTTTCCTAATTTTTTTTTTAAAAAAAAATTCTATTTAAATTTTCAAAATAGTCGTTAGTAAATTTAAAAAAAAAAATATTTTCCAGTGTCAATTTTGGAAAATGTCCATTTTTTACGTTGTCATTGGTCAAGGAATTTTTTTTAAAACATGGAAAAGTCAGGGAAGTTAAAAATAAAATTTTCTGGGGGAACCCTTTTAAAATGTAACTTTTTTTTAGAATTGGACAAAAAATGGGTGAAAAGTTGATACGTTACCGTATTTCGGGGTTTGCATTCTTAAATTTTTGTTATTGCTGGTATAGGTCTTATCATCTTCGAGCGATACGATTCATTTCAGAACCTTGTAGCTGTTCTTCATTCGCACCCAATTTTTTATAGTTATTATTTAAGTCTTAAAAGAATCTCTTATGAATCTCGATTCAAGCTCGTATCGGAGACACGTTTACAGTATTTAGCGCGTAATTTGGACTATTCCGTATTTTTTTTACATAAAATCCTTGTTTTTAAGAATATCGATTTTCGATTTGAATTATGCCCAAAACCGTTTTTCCCATCGTACTACGGTAACTCTTAGATGTACAGATTTTTAATAGAGAGCGTTTTTTACATTTTATGGCATTATTTGAATGAATATATCGACCATATACAGGATATCAAAACGTCCTAACGGGCAGTCTTTATTTTTTATTTTGTATATTCTTTAGACATTTTCCAGATTTTATTACGATTTATTTTTCAAGTTGTAGCTACTTACGCTTTTTTCCATAACATTTTTATTGAATTTTCATGACCAGCATAATGTTTTATAAGTGATATTTTTGTTTTTTCAGTTTTCTTGTATAGTCTCATTGGTTGGGGGTTAATTATTCTATCATCTGTATAGAAGATATAAGCTATAGTCACGCGATATTTCAATTGTCACTTTGTAAATGAAGGAAAACAAATGAAGATCAATAAATTTTTATATCTTACGTGTTTTTTATATCAATTTTTGTTGAATGATCCTATTTGACAATTACCAGGGTTCCCCCACACCTGGTAAAGTCAGGGAGGAATGACATCTTGAAAAAGTCAGGGCACATTTGGAAACAGTTTTCCAGTACAAATTTGCAAGATTCTGCATGTTTTCCGAGTACAAATTTTCAAAATTTTATTCATGCAAATTTTTTTTATAGTTTGTCTAATTTTTTTAATTTTTAATTTTCAAAATTTCTTTGGTAAATTATAAAAAATAATTTACTGCTTCAATTTTGGAAAATATGCCAATTTTTGACATTACCATTGGCCAGAGAAAATTTTTTAAAACCTGGAAAAGTCAGAGAAGAATGACTTTTTAGAAAAAGTTAGGGCCCATTTGGAAACATTTTTACATTTTCACAGTACAAATTTGAAAAATTTGCCACAGTTTCTGAGGACAAATTTGCAAAATTGTCCACGTTTTCCAGGGACAAAATTGCAAAATTTTCAACGTTTTCCGAAGACAAATTTGCAAAATTCTCCACTTTTTCCGAGTACAAAGTTTCCAAAGTTTTCCGAGGACAAAATTTGCAAATTTTTCTAGGTTTTCCAAGTACAAATTTACCAAACATTCTACATTTTCCGAATACAAATTTGTGTAATTTTCAAAATTTATTCATGCAAATTTGTTTTTAAAAAATGTATTACTGTGTCGATCGGCTTTGGAAAATATGTCAATTTTTGACATTATCATTGCAGAGGAAACAATTTTTAATACCTGGAAAAGTCAGGAAAATGCAACGTAGTCGGGGCACATTCGGAAACCTTTTTACATTTCTCAGTACAAATTTGCAAAATTTGCGACAGTTTTTGAGGACAAAAGCGCAAAATCTTCACGTTTTACGAGTACAATTAAAGTTTGAAAATTTCTCCGCGTTTTCCAAGTACAAATTGACAAAACTTTCTACATTTTCTGAACACAAAATTGTCAAATTTTCACAATTTATTCATTCCAATTTTTTTTTTAATTTTTCTATTTTAATTTTCAAAATTTCATTAGTAAATTTTGAAAAATATTTTACTGTGTCGATTTTGGAAAAGTTGTTAATTTTTGACATTACCATTGGTCAGGGAAAAATTTTAAAACCTGGAAAAGTCAGGGAAGTTGAAAATGTCTGGAAAAGTCAGGGAAGAATGACTTTTTTGGAAAAAATTCAGGGAAATCCAACGTAGTCAGGGAATATTTAGAAACATTTTTACATTTTCCCAGTACAAACTTGCCACATTTCCCACGTTATCCAAGTACAAAAGTGCAAAATTCTCCACGTTTTCAGAGTAAAAAATTTTCAAATTTCTTTACGTTTTCCAAGTACAAATTTGCAAAACCTACATTTTCTGAATGTACCGAGCAAGTTGTCTTGTAGGTTAGCATCCTCGTCTTGTATTCGGTAGACCCGGGTTCGATTCCCGAATCGGCTATCCTCGATTGTGGTTTTTCATGGTTTCCCACAATCCCTTTAGGCGAATGCTGGGATAGTTCCTTTATTAAATCGGCCATGACCGTCCCTCCTATCCTTGTCATATAAACCAAAAATTTGTAATAAATAGAACAAATTCAAAAGAACAAGATTATGTGATATGAAATTATTCTGACATTCTATTTTTTTTTATTTCATTTAAAAAAAAAAACATTTTGAAAAATATTTCACTGTGTCGATTTTGGAAAATATGTCAATATTTGACATTAACATTGGTCCTGGAAAATTTCATAAAACCTGGAAAAATCAAGGAAAGTTAACAATGAAATTTCTGGGGCAACCCTGTTTACGTAAATACGTGTACAATATGACATTTTAGGTGGTTTTCTGATACCGTATAAATTTGTCAAAACGAATGCGCAATTATTGATTTTAAAACCAATAACTTCAATGTCGTGTTGTTTTGAGCAGAGCTCTTGAAGTGCAGGGATTTGTAGTCGATGCGTGGTATGTCATTTATGAGCGTCCCTCGATGGGATTGAACGATAGCGCCATTGATCGGTTTCTTTTCGAAGTTCGCGAGTGTGTTCTAGAAGGCGTGTGTGTGTGTCGGTGTGCCTCTTAAAAAATCTAGCGATTATGACCGCGGAAAACAACACGTTTATTTATTGGAAATAATGGTAAGAAAACTACTTTCAATTTACTCCCATCGTAGTATCGGGAATTACTGTATTCGTATTTACTAATCGGCATACGTGGTTGGTGATACAAATTTCCAATCTCAGCATCGAGTACGTGCCTCGTACAGCTGTTCGCCTACCGTTATTGTTTTTCATTAAAATATATCATTTATAGACCAGTCTAGATGTTATAATTAACGCTAGATAAACACCCCTGCCACGAAAAATGATTAGTTTTAATGCACTCTGCTTTTTTTTCGGATTCCTCTGTGGGTTACGTTACCGTATTGCACGTCCTAGGTTGTTTTTATTGCCTTGATGACAAGGACTGTAGGTGCATCGTGTTTAGTTTTGATGGTCATAATAATTCCCGAATAAAAGGTTTTCATCATTCGCGTGGGCATTTTTAGGACTTACTATGTAATAAATTCCCCGAGGATGATCTTTTGTTAATTAAAGTGAGATGTGCTCTCCACGAGCACCGGCAAATATACGGTGAGGGTCAAACTATACTGTATATAATTGACCAAGAAGTACAGTTACCATATATACGTGTATCTATGGCTAAAATGGGGATCGACTTAACATTGTATAAACACCTGACAAGTGGCACACCTGCATTTTTTTTTCATTTTTGACAAAATCAAATACAGTAAAACCTGTTAAGAGTGACCACCAAAAAAAATGCTATGTTGGTCACTGTATACAGATGGTACTATACAAAGAATGCCTGAATTCGATTAAAAATAATGAACATGTACACTACACTTATACATGTAGACTGTAATACACGTAGTAAACAGCCACAAACCAATAAAGTACAGAATCTTCATGTCCAAATGTTAAAGAAAGATGTAACGGGGCCCGTCCGTTATCTGGTCACTTTTTAAGGTACATTGGCAATGTAAAAATTGCAAAAAAAAGACAACACGCACTGGTCACGGTACACAATAGACAGGTGGTCACTGGTCACTATACGGAGAATTTTTATAAAGGAAATGCATAGTAGAAAAAACAATACACTAAAATGTGCGTGGTCAACATAAATAGGTGGTCACTTTTCCAGGTTTTATTGTACATGTATGCTCGTGGATCTATAGCTAAAATGGGGATCGACTAATAAACACCTGACAAGTGACACACCTGCATTTTTTTTTCATTTTTGACAAAAATCAAATACAGTAAAACTTGGAAAAGTGACAACCTTTGAATGGTGACCACCTGTTTATGTTGACCACTTTTTATTGTATTGTTTTTTCTAGTGTACATTTCCATCATAAAAAGTCTCTGTATAGTGACCAGTGTGTGTTGTTTTTTTTGTAATTTTTTACATTGCCAATGTACCTTAAAAAGTGATCAGATAACGGATGAGTCACGTTACATCTTGCTTTGACCTTTGGGCATGATGATTCTGTACTTTTTTGGTTTTGTACTATAGGTGTATTACAGTCAACATGTGTAAATGCAGTGTACATGTTCATTATTGTACAGGGACCAACTTAGCATGTTTTTTGGTGGTCACTCTTAACAGGTTTTACTGTACTGCCTTGTTGGCTCCCAGCTATTTATAGTCGACTCTATGAAGTTGTAGTGCTGGATCAGCTAACCCTGGAAATGAACGAAACATGATCGATTATAGGGCAATTTTAGAATATATTACAGAGTCGAACATCGGTAGGACGAATCTCAAACGTTGTCTACATTTGAAGAACGGAACCGGTAGTTCGTATATTATCTGAAATCAGACAAAATATGATATCAAAACCGATAAGAATTAAAGTTCATTGAAGTTTTAGTGAAATACTATACCACGTCTGTGAATTGAGAACGTGCTGCAACTTCAGGGTTCCCCCAGACCTGGGGAGAACCTGGAAAAGTCAGGGAACTTGAAAATGACCCGGAAAAGTGTGGGAAGAATGCTTTATTTTGAAAAAGTCAGGGAAATTCAACGCAGTCATGGTTATCCAAAATTAATACTTCGACATGCAAGGTTAGCTCAGGGTCCATTTTCCGAGTAGAAATTTGCAAAAATTGTCTACATTTTCGGAGTACACTGTACTGATTTGCAACATTTTCCACGTTTTCCACGTACAAATTTGCAAAATTGTCCACGTTTTCCGCGTATACAAATTTTCAAAATGCTCTAGGTATTCCGAGTACAAATTTTCCAAATTTTCCGACGACAAAATCGCGAAATTTCCAACTTTTTCCGAGCACAAAGTTTTCCCATTTCAAAAAATGTTCATGCAAATTTTTCAAATTTTTAAAAAAAAAAATTCTATGTCAAATTTCAAGATTGTCCGTTAGTAAATTTTAAAAAAAATATCCCAGAATTAATTTTGGAAAATGTCAATTTTTCACGTTATCATTGGTCAAGGAAATTTGTTTAAAACCTGGAAAAGTCACGGAAATTTAAAATGAAATTTCCGGGGAATCCGACCTTATAACGTCGTTTTTTTTCTTCATATTTATACATAAAGTTCGTTTTAACAAAATGTAGCGCTAATGCTCGGCAACTAGAAAATTCATTCGTTTTAACCGAAAGTTTGTAATATCCGAATTCGGAATTCGTCTTAAACAAAGTAGTGTTTGTCCCTGAATGCCGGTGACGTGTCCCTGGATTACTTGAAATAGCGTTTAGCACTTCCAACGTGTGATAGACAGTTGTTCCGTTTATTCTGGTAACTATTTCGTCCCAACAAACTTGACTTAAAGTTGTGCCTTCTATTTATAAATGGCAATGACATTTCCCAAATGCTAGTTCTGCCTATCTGGGGTCACTGCTACAAAATCAATAAACGAAAATTCTCTGATAATTTGTTGTTGTTGCAACATCACGGTTATATATTTCCACCGATATATTTCACCCACTTTCATCATCAGGGTGATGATGAAAGTGGGTGGAATGGTCAAGTTTAGATTAATTTTGAGCGTGGATATACGGTAAAACCTGTTAAAGTGTGACCACCAAAAAAAAATTGCTATGTTGGTCACTGTACACAGGTGGTCACTATACAAAGAATGCCTGGTTTAAATTAAAATAATGAACATGTACACTGCACTTATACAGTACATGTAGACTGTATTACACATAGTAAAAAACAAAAAACCAAAAAGTACATCATCATCATGTCCATGTACAGTAAAGCCGGGAAAAGTGACCACCTGTTTATGTTGACCACTTTTTAGTGTTTTGTTTTTTCTAGTGTACATTTCCTGCATAAAAATTCTCTGTATAGTGACCAGTGACCACCTGTCTATTTTGTACAGTGACCAGCGTGTGTTGTCTCTTTTTTGCAATTTTTACATTGACAATGTCCCTTTAAAAGTAACCAGATGAGTCACGTCACATCTTGCTTTAACCCTTGGACATGATGATTCGGTACTTTTTGGTTTTGTGGTTTTTACTACATGTTTTACAGTCTACATGTACAAGTGCAGCGTACATGTTCATTATTTTAATCAAATTCAGGCATTCTTTGTATCATGACCACCTGTGTATACAGTGACCAACATTGCATTTTTTTGGTGGTCACTCTTAACAGGTTTTACTGTAAATCTATTTTGACTTAACAAAAATGTATTTTAAATGTATCAGAGGTATTTTTATTTCGATGCGGGATGTTTCGAATGTCCCTTATTTTTAATCAGATAAAAATGCAAAGTAAGAAGAAGATGTTTTAACATCTATAAGGGCATTCGACAGAAGTCTCGTCGTTGTTACGCTAATTTTGTCGCCTTTTTCCTAATAACAATAAAACTAATAACAATAATAACGTCACGTTGAACATTCGTTTTTGAGCCCGAGTATTTTTAAGCCCACCAAATCCGTTTTTGGGCTTAAGAGAAACGAGAAATAATCATAAATCTACAGTAATTTATGCCGAGAATAAAAGCTTCCGCGTTTACCTAAGTCGCAATTGGTCCCCCCCTCAACCCCCTTACCCCCCCTTTTTACGAGCCATAAAAGAAGAGGACTTAAAAGACACTACACTCGGCTCACACGATTATTTTTCAGTTCTACATTGGAAAAGATGTCGACTAAACGAATGAAAAACAAAAGGTCTTACGGACCAACCTCCTTAAGACGCGTCTCCAGGGACGGCAACGTTTCTTCGCTTAAAACGTAGTTCGTAGTATCGGAAGTAGCGACTTCAATGAAAAGGGACATGAAACATCTTCAATGCCCAACATCTTCCAAAAATTCTTCAATTGAAAACAGCGCGTCGGCTACGCCATCCAATAGTAAACGGAAGTGCCCCTGTTGCTCGCCCAAGATCTTCCAAAAATCTTCAATGCCCAAGATCTTTCAAAAATTCTTAATGCCCAAGATCTTCCTAAAATCTTTAATGCCCAAGATCTACCAAAAAATCTTTATTGCCAAACATATCCAACAATCTTGATTGCACAAGATCTTCCAAAAAAACTCCAATACCCAATATCCTCCAAAAACCATCATTTCCCAAAATCTTCCAAAAAATTCTTCTTCGGTTAAAACGTAGTTCGTAGAATCGGAAGTAGCGACTTCAATGAAAAGCGACATGAAACATCTTCAATGCCCAACATCTTCCAAAAATTCTTCAATTGCAAACAGCGCGTCGGCTACGCCATCTAGTAGTAAATGGAAGTGCCCCTGTTGCTCGCCCAAGATCTTCCAAAAATCCTTAATGCCCAAGATCTTCCAAAAAATCTTCAATGCCCAAGATCTTCCAAAAAATCTTCAATGCCAAACATATCCAACAATCTTGATTGCCCAAGATTTTCCAAAAAAAACTCCAATACCCAATATCCTCCAAAAACCTTCATTACCCAACATCTTAAAAAACCATCATTTCCCAAGATCTTCCAAAAAATCTTCAATAACAAACATCCTCCAAAAACCTTCATTACCCAACATCTTTAAAAACCATCATTGCTCAAGATCTTCCAAAAATCCACATTGCCCAAGATCTTCCGAAAAATCTATAATGCCATGCATCCTCCAAAAACCATCGTTGCCCAAGATCTTCCAAAAATCCTCATTGACCAAGATCTACTAAAAAATCTTCAATGCCAAACATCTACAACAATCTTGATTGCCAAGGATCTTCCAAAAAATCCTAAATGTCCAACATCCTCCAAAAACCTTCATTACCCAACATCTTTAAAAACCATCATTGCCCAAAATCTTCCACATCTTTAAAGTCTAACATCCACCAAAAACTCTTCATTGCCCAACCACTGAGCTGATCAAGAATCTTCCTTAACAGCCAATCATTCCGACGCATTTCCATCCCCAGCCAATCCTCCGAGCGTTTGTTGTGACATTGAAGGACGATAGGGGGTCGTCCATCCTGTCCTTCCTCCTCCTCCTCCTCCTCCTCCTCTCTACAAGCGACCCCCGACCTTCGCCCTTTCCGCCTCCTGGCTTTGTTCAGTAGGCATATTATTCAAATTGGCTGGGCCAATTGAAGAAGGGGTGGGGGGGATCTGCTTCGATTAAATTAAGGGCCTCTTAAGTGGGTGGCGCGGCGAGCCAAATCCTCTTCCGTTTCCGTTTTCCTCCATCCGCCAAACGGCTCCATCAATTGCACTTAAACAGATTTGTCACAAATTGTAGCTCGATTCGGAGCTTTATGTTACACTCTGATAAGCTTAAGTGGAGCCCCGAGAGACGCTTCGCTATAGCTGTTGCTCTTCTTCTTATTCTCGTTTACAACGAACGCCTCACAACGCCCCCTACAATTCTGTAAGCGTTTAGAACGAGCATTCTCGCAGGATTTCGATTTTTCCACTTAAAAAGGTTTTCCACGAAAAAAAGGAAACCACTAAACATTCCGTACAATTAGGAGCAGCAGGGCCACCATTCTAATTTAACAAAAAGCTTGTACTTTCGTAGGGCACCGCCAGGGGGCGCTCCCTTTACTCCGAAATTTTACGCGCGAATAATTCACTTTAAACGAACTTCTGATAATACGAACTCATTTCAAGTCCCCGGCCGGCCGTCTTAGGGTTTGTACGAATTTCTTCGTTCTCCAGGAAATTTCATTTTCAATATCCCTGACTTTTCCAGGTTTTAAAAAAAAATTCCCTGACCAATGACAATGTGAAAAATTGACATTTTCCCAAAATTGACACTGGAAAATATATTTTTTTTAAAATTTACTAACGACAATTTTGAAAAATTACATCAAAAATTTCGTGAAAATTTTTTAAAATGGAAAAAATTTTGTATTCCGAAAATGTTGAAAATTTTTGCTAGGAAAAAGTGGGAAATTTTGAAATTTCGTCCTCGGAAAACGTAAATTTTTCAAATTTGTACTCAGAAAACGTGGAAAATATGGCAAATTAATACTCAGAAAACGTGGTAAATTGTGTAAATTTGTACATGAAAAAATTTTGCAAATCTATACTCCGAAAATGTGGAAATTGTTTTGGCAAATTCCTACTAGGAAAATATATCAGGGTTCCCACACACTTATTGCTAATGAAAATCCCCTGACTTTCCCAGATTTCCCAGAATCAATATTGCATTTTCCCCTGATCAGTTTTTAGACAGTCAAAATCATTAAAATAAACTAACCTACCATTATTGAGAATTTTTTAGCTCAACAATTTCCAT